>VDFB02047230.1:66181048-66197038 GCA_007258455.2 Sequoia sempervirens | reverse complement strand
GCATAAATACATACATATAGGGATACATACATACATACATGACACACCAGCATACATATACATATATACATATTTTTCTTTGGGAATCATCGAGCCTTAGCTTTGTTATTTTCCCTGGAATACCAACCCAAAGGTTTGGAGGGCATTCCCAGAGACGTGTTTTTTCCAAATTCTACAATTTTTTACATAATCGGGTTCGTGATCATCGTCAGGATTGCATGTGGTACAATATCGACAAAATCGAACACATGGGTAATGTTAAGTTCTCTCTTAGCTTTCCAACGATATAATTTTTTTCACTTTCTGACAATGTTAGGCCTTTCATCCATAATTTCTTTTGTTTGTATGTCTATTTTTTTTATCAAAAAGCAATGTTTGGTTTTTTTTCGTTATAAATTAACCGTTTATCAAAATTTCAAATAAATTACATTTTTAGAAACTAGACTCCATTCTACAAATTTTAAAAAATAAAATTTTAAAAAAATCTATTACTTTCCAAATTTTGTAGGGGGAGCATGGCCAAAATTCTACTTTTTAGGAAGTTCCCACTTAAAAATTAGTAAAAAATTAAATATTCATTAAAAAATTATTAGAAAAATTGTGCATCAACTAGATGCTATTAGCTAACTTCTAACTGTAGCGATTTTAAAAATACTAAAAAAAAAATCAACATGCTCAGGTTGTACAAGAGTTGCTATGTTATGTTTTTCTGACAAAAACAACACCAATTTGTGCACATCCCTCTGTTGAACCCCTTATTCTCAACCATTTTCAAAATAAATTAGTAGTTTAGAAAGTAGACTTAGAGCACTTCGATCCTTGTTTTTGTTCCATCTCAAAATTTGGAGTGTAACTATCCTCAATTTCAAGTCCAAGGTCAACATTTCCTGATTTCAGAAAAAAAGTGGCCACTTAAGCCCCCTTTTTGGGAACCATCTTGGTGCATTTACCCTATTGTAATAGTTAAAACTTCACCAAGAACTTAACAGTACTAGGAGGAGTAGCAGGAGCACTCCTCGAGTGCAGCACAAATGAGTGACAAACCTATTGCCATTCGATCGACAAGAAAAGGGCAAGAGTTTATTTCAAGAGCCTAGAGAGCAATGACTTTTGATTCTAGAGCCCTTTGTTGTATGCCTACATGAAAATTTTGTACATATTTTGTATTGGATATATTTGACATTGTATGCCTATATGGCATTCTCGTAAGTCTATATGGCTATTTTGTACCTATATTTTATACTTATATTGACATATATTGATGTATGCATACATGGCTATTTGGTTAATACAAATATTTTTTATCGATGGTGTCCATATTTGCATGCTATAAATTCATAGTTCAATAGATATGAGTTACGTGTATTCAAGTGTATACTTTACAACTTACGTGTATACTTTGTGAATTACGTGTGTTCCAATGTATACTTTGTGACTTACGTGTTTTCATGTGTATACCTTGTATTCGTGCATATACTTTGTATTAAGTTGTTTATACTATGTATTTGTTTGTATACTTCAAGGCATACGTGTTTGTGACTACTTGTGCTTCCCTTATTCACATGTACATGCTTGAATTATTCACGTGTATACTTATTAATTGGTTAGCCCTAGCATTGATCATTGTTGTCCTTCATGGTTTGTCTTGAATAAATTAATTGATTGATGGTAAACAAATTTATCTAAAAGCAAAAAACACATTTTCAATTGGTATTCCATGAAATGATTGATAAAAAGATTCCAATATATTTAATCCTTTGATTGGAACAACTCAATTAAGAAAAGGATACATAATCTTCACAACACTTGCAAAACATAATATATTCAGAGTAGATGAATTATTCAACTTCTTGATGCATTATCTATGTTACTGGGTTCTATTTTAGCCCTGGTTCACTCAGCTCCTGGTTCGGTTCGCCTGTGGGTTCGACCAAGGTCCTTCATTTTTGGGTCTGGTTCACCCAGGAAGAACCCAAGAGAACTCAGGCATAACCCAAACAGAACCCAAATAGAACCCAAGCAAACCAAGACAGAACCCGCGTGCCTAGGCATCCAAAAAAGTTTTTTTTTGAACTTTTTTTAATGTTTTATGGAGTTTGACTTTGACCCACACCCGAGGGAACCCTAAAAGTGACCTCTAAATCACTTCAAACACCTTAACTACCTCATTCTTATTCATTTGTTTTTCAAACAAGCATTTTAATTCCAAGAGGCCGAGCTTTCATTTTTGCTTGCTAGATTGAAAGCGGATTGTGACACAACTTTCTTTTTTCAAATTTTTTTTTGCATCATTGAACTGAGAATTTATCACACATATGTAAAGAAACAGAGGTATACTACAAACTAAAACACATTACACTTTTGTTCTCACTGACTTGATGTACTCTCTAACATCTCTCTTCTCTCATGCGAAGAGTTAGAACTGCTTGGCCATGCCTTTGCATCATTCAGGAAGTTTTGCTCTTTTTGACAATGTCAAAAGCATGGTTGCATACAGATTAGGAAAATGACTTTTCCTTTTAGATTATCAATGCATGGAAGTTTCATAAAGTATCCTTGATATTACAAAAATATATGTGTTTAGACACTTCAATTGTGCAGTCACCCTTTGGTTCTTTGAAAGAAAAATTTTCCTATGCCATTGTTACATTGCACAGGTAAACCAAATTTTGTATTGTGGAGCTATATTAAGCTACCACTCTCAAGACCAATGTAACAATGATACAAAATAATGTTTGAGACTGCAAGAAGACATAAAAATGTCTAGTGTACTATTATGAAGAACGCTGATAACTCTACTCAGTTGGCTTCTTTTTTCAAAATCATAGAAATTGAACCCTAGCATCAATAGACTCTATATATCAAGCTACCACAATTCAAGTTTCAATGATGAATATTTATCATGCATGTTTTAAATGACATTCAAGTTTATGGTGGTTTTGTTGTTTATATGATGTTATGTGATATTCTAATCCTAATTCATGCTTCTAGGCTGCATATATATATATTGTTTTTACATGTTTTTTGTACCAACAAACCCAAAACGAACCGAACCCCCCTCCAAAAAATTTTGGCCTAACCGGTGAACTGAAACCCTAAACCTAAACCCAACCCTTAAAACCTATTCCAACACTCTTCATTCTGCTTGCACAAACTTAATTGACCACCAAATTATGCTACCTCTTGACTTTACCCACTTTTACTCCCTCAAACCTCTCTTTTTCATTCAAAACCCCTATTTTCCCAACTAGGGAATCATGCCATAACATCTTTCGACCTCCCCTATCCTTGTAGACCTTTTGAACACATCAAACTCCACAACCTCACCCTATTTCTAACCTATTCTAACTTATTTTCAAGCAATTTCTTCTTTTCACCTCTTCTAGCCTTGCGATTAAGGGGCCTCAATTCTAAATTTTCAACAAGGGCAACATTATTAATCTCTTCCAATGCCTTTACCAATTCTATTTTATTATTCCTAATCCTTATCCTACTTACATCAGGCCCATATCACCAAGACACAGCCTGAACAGTAGGTGGAATGGCCTATTTCAACATATTACACTTGAGGGATCGATCTGGTTGAACGTAGCTTGAAGCGATTTCGTGTGTTTGGGTACGAAAGAGGACAATTTATAGCGTAAAAAAACCTATTTGGACACGTTGGAATAGTCCATTTGGTCACACGAGTTACAGAACGAAATTTGCACCACTTTGCAACTTTCCACTGCTTGCATTTGACACTTTTTCCATCAACTAAAAATTGGACACCACACAAAAACCGCTCTGAAATAACAAAAACTGAGAGAGGTTATTGTAGAGGGGCCTAACAAAATCCCATAGGATCAGACGAGAAGTTTCTAAGAGTCACGGTATCTGAGTAACAACATGTTGAAATTTGCAGCCATTTTGCACTTTGGACCTTTAAGGGATCGATCCAGTTGAACATAGCTCAGAGCGATTCTGCGTGTTTGGGTGTGAAAGAGGACCATGCCTAGCGTAAAAATACCTATTCAGATGCATTGAAACAGTTCATTTGGTCACACGAGTTGCAGAACGAAAGTTGCACCACTTTGCAACTTTTCACTACTTGCATTTGACACTTTTTCCATCAACCAAAACTGGACGACCATAGGAAAACCACTACATAACAAAACCAAGAGAGGTTATTGTATAGGGGCCCAACACAATCCCATAGGATTAGATGAAAAGTTTCTAAGCATCACGTATCCGAGTAAAAACATGCGAAGTTTTTTTCCATTTTCACAATTTGGACCTTCAAGGAATCGATAGGTTGAACGTAGCTCTGAGTGATTCCATGTTTGGGTGCAAAAGAGGACCATTCCTAGCGTAAAAAATACCTATCCAGATGATTGGAACAACTTGTTTGGTCATGCGAAAAGTTGCAATCCACTTTGCAACTCTTCCACTACTTGCATTTGACACTTTTTCCATCAACTGAAAATTGGACACCACAGAAAAACACTCCAATATAACAAAAACTTAGAGAGGTTATTATAGAGGGCTCCAACATGATCCCATAGGATCAGATGAGAATTTTCTAAGCATCAGCCGTATCCGAAAGTAACAACATGCTGAAGTTTGCAACCATTTTGCACTTTGGACCCTTAAGGATCGATCGCTTGAACGCATTTCTGGCGCATTCCACGGTTTGTGCGAAGAGGACCATGCCTAGCATAAACATACCTATTGGGATGCGCTGAACAATTTTTTGGTCACACACGAGTTGTAGAACGAAAGTTGCACCACTTTGCAACTTTCCACTACTTGCATTTGACATTTTTTCCATCAACTGAAAACTAGACACCACAGGAAAACCACTCCAAGATAACAAAAACTGAGAGAGGTTATTGTATAGGGGACCAACATGATCCGATAGGATTAGACAAGAAGTTTCTAAGTGTCACGGTATCCGAGCAACAACATGTTGAGTTTGCAGCCATTTTGCACTTTGGACCCTTAAGGGATTGATCTGGTTGAACATAGCTCAGAGAGATTTCACGTGTTTGGGTGTGAAAGAGGACCATTCCTAGCATAAAAATACCTATTCAGATGTGTTGGAACAATTCATTTGGTCACACAAGTTGCAAAACGAAAGTTGCACCACTTTACAACTTTCCACTACTTGTATTTGACACTTTTTCCATCAACTGAAAACTGTACACCACAGGAAAACCACTCTGAGATAACAAGAACCAAGAGAGGTTTTTATAGAGGGACCCAATAGGATCCCATAGGATTAGATGAGAAGTTTCTAAACATCATGGTATCCAAGTAACAACATGTTGAAGTTTGCACCCATTTTGCACTTTGGACCCTTAAGGGATTGATCTAGTTGAACGTAGCTCGTTGTGATTCCGTGTGTTTGGGTGTGAAAGAGGACCATTCCTAGAGTAAAAATACCTATTCGAATGTGTTGGAACAGTTGTTTGGTCACACGAATTGAAGAACGAAAGTTGCACCACTTTGCAACTTTCCACTACTTGCATTTGACACTTTTTCCATCAACTGAAAATTGGACACCACGGGAAAACCACTCTGAGATAACAAAAACTGAAAGAGGCTATTGTAGAGGGGCCCAACGCAATCCCATAGGATCAGATGAGAATTTTCTAAGCGTCACAGTATCTGAGTAAAAACATGTTGAATTTTGCAGCCATTTTGCAATTTGGACCCTTAAAGGATCGATCTGGTTGAACATAGCTTAGAGCGATTCTGTGTGTTTGGGTGTGAAAGAGGACTATTCCTAGCATAAACATACATATTCAGATGTGTTGGAATGGTTTTTTTGGTCACACGAGTTGCAGAATGAAAGTTGCACCACTTTGCAACTTTCCACTACTTGCATTTGACACTTTTTCCACCAACTGAAAATTGAACACCACAGGAAAACCACTCTGAGATAACCAAAAATGAGAGGTTATTATAGAGGGGCCCAAAAAAATCTCATAGGATCAGATGAGAATTTTCTAAGCACCACAGTATCCGAGTAACAACATGTTGAAGTTTGTAGCCATTTTGCACTTTGGACACTTAAGGGGTTGATCCGGTTGAACATAGGTCAGAGCGATTTCGTGTGTTTGGGTGTGAAAGAGGACCATGCTTAGCATAAAATACCTATTCAGATGTGTTGGAATAGTCCGTTTGGTCACACGAGTTGCAGAATGAAATTTGCACCACTTTGCAACTTTCCACTGCTTGCATTTGACACTTTTTCTATCAACTGAAAAATGGACACCACAGAAAAACCACTCCAAGATAACAAAAATTGAGAGAGGTTATTGTAGAGGGCCCCAATGCGATAAAAAAGGTTCATACCAAGATTTCGTAAGTGTCATGGTATCCGAGTAATACCCTGCCAAAGATTGCTACCTTTTTGCACTTTGGGATTTGATGTTTCATTGAATTGTACACTTTCATATAGGGTGATTGTGCTCTCTTTTCAATGGAATTCGGTGGGTAGCAGAATCAACTCCATTTTAGTTTTGGTTTGGTTGGATTTCAAGTGATTTTGTGCATTTTAGAAGCCAATTATTGAGGGTCGGTTTGTATACCCTATTTTAAGGGTTTTTAGTGCATTAAAATGTCATATTAAGCCTTTCACCCACTGTATTATTCTATAACACAATGGAAAGGATTATTTATGGTTATAAAACATGCGTGCAAAGTTTTTTGTGCAAGGGAGGTGAATAGAGGGTTTTTAGGTGATGCCCTAGATGTCAAATGGTGCATTTTTGAGTGGAAAATGGTGATTTATTGTTAGGGTTTGAAGAAATCTTTGGGGGCAGCCATATCTCTTGAAATTTTAAGCTTTTGCAGACCTTTTTGAAGATGTTTTAGGCTTTGTTTGGCTATGGGAAGGTTTTGAGTATGGATTTTCAATAAACCCTTGCCTAACTTGTGAAAGAATAGGGTTTTGGGGTTTGTTATGTTAGAGGGCTTGTTGATTCAATTCAAGGTGGAGGACCTTTTTTCAACATCAACTAATCAAACCTCAACAAGACACCAACCTTGAAATCACAATCACCCAAATTGAATCAACTAACAAAAATAGGCTTATAGTCTCCAAATCTCATCAAATGGGCTTATATTTTAGAGAAGGTCATCCAATGGCCAACCAACCATCAATCAAGCTTTAACACAAACCCTAAGACAAATTCCCAAGAGATCATACCATGTTTCTTTGTGCCATCATTAAGATCCAATAGACCACCTTGCACAAAGGCTACTAAATTAGCCCTATTTACAAAGAGACAACCTTTTAAACACTAGATCTTCACTCAAACTCCTCAAACAACAATATGTTATGTGTCAAAACCTCCAATTCCATGATTTGTTTCTAGGTCCAAGACCTCTAGACCCCTAGTACACCAAACCCTCGATTTCAAGCAAAATACTTGGGGTTTTAATGAAACTCATATCTCTCGGACCTACCAGACTCAAAAAAATCACCAAACACACTTACCAGACCCTACACATGGTGAATAATACATTACATGGACAGCCCTTCCCACATTTTGTCAAAACACCACTTGAAACCCTCATTTTCATCATACCCTACTACAACCCTAGAACATCATCCCAAACACCCAACCTTGACTCCACAACATTCTAAATAGGTTAGGCATGTATTTTACAAGTTGGAGGACCCATTCCACAAGTTACAGTAGGCACAAAAAGTGGAATGGATCGAATTACATCATGAAACCCTTCAATCCAAGAACACTGTGAATGTAGGTAGCAACAACAAAAACAAGATAACTTTCATTATACAAAGAGTTAGAACTTCTAAATAGGTGCAAATGAAATCTAATTCATCAATATACAAAATCCAATAGGTTTTAGATCATCTTAGCATCCGTGCAGGTCATACAACAATAAGAAAAGTGAGAAAAAACTAGTAAATTTCTAGAAAATAATGTTCTTGATCAAAAATGGGTTACAAATCAACCAACAACCTCTCCTTCGAGGCATTGAAGGTTATTATACATGTTTATTTTAGGAACAATAAAAGAAAAGGATTTGAAAGGAACTCCATTAAAACCAAGCTCTCTAAATTGTATATCAAACTCTAGTTCAAAATATTTTAGATGAGGCTGCTTCGATAGCTCTCTTACTCGCCTGAAAAATCCTTGAAACTCTGTATTGATTTTATTTTTCCTATCCCTCTCTTGCTAATCTTCCTCAATTTCATTAGGATCATACATTGACCTTCTTTCCCCTCCTAAATTTTGGACCACATCCATTACCTCCACATAAAACTGGACATCCTTGGTCTTCTTCGTTCCCACACCTTGATATGGTTATGCAAATGAAAATGAAGCAAAGTAATCATCACCTTCTCCACTGGCTGGAAGAATGCATGCTTAATGTTTTGATACATGATATCAGCTCTCTCTTCTGCTCTCATGGTTGAATATCGAAATCCAGTATGGTGGGCCTCCAGAGTTCCAGTCATCTTTCTTCCTCTTCCTCAAAATTCTGGCTTGATCCACATGTCTACCTGCCTAATTGGCTTTGTTTTTGAAAGATCTGAAGTTTCTCCTAAGTCACCAATGTCGCTCTCTTTTCCTTTTCAGACTCTTTCATTGCTACAAATCGTTTATGAGATTTAATCATCTGTACGACATGGTTGATGTGCTTTGAATCCTTGCATCTAAAGGAAATTTCCTTAACATAAATACTACTAGGGAATTTCAATGTTTCCATTGTAGTTGGCATTAAATACGATACCTGGAACATTGAAAATTATCCTTATATAAGAATTCCCTCCATCTTGTTGGCTTGTAACACTCTTGATGGTAGCTACATGAAGAGTGATTTTGATTCCTCTTCTACATCAGAGGGTTCATATCCTTGATCTGACTCTTCTGAATTATCAGAATCAGAATCACTAGCTTCCATATTCAAAAATTTGCAACCAACATCTTCAATAAATTTATTTGGATCATTAGTAATAGTCTTCAAAATTGGTCGCCAGTACAAGTTCATTCTGCTTTCATAATACTTTATATCCATGGAGTTTAGCCATTCCTCGATGCCATCAAGTGAAGATTGAGGAATGGCGTCAATGCGAAGTACATCCTGCTTGAAGTTTTTGAAAAAAATAGCCATATCAAATTCCTTTTTCCCAAGTACTACTCTTTCAAGGTTAACAATCTCAATCTCACTAATAGCGATTACTAAGAAAGGTAATTCCACCAACTCTACCAAACAGTTTAGCATAGGAACAATAAAAGCAGAGGCTTTGAAAGGAACTCCATTAAAACCAAGCTCTCTAAATGGTATATCAAACTCTAGTTCAAAATATTTTTGATGAGGCTACTCCCATAGCTCTCTTACTCGCTTGACAAATCCTTGAAACTCTGTATTGATTTTATTTTTCATGTCCTTCTCTTGTTGTTATTCCTCAATTTCATCAGGATCATACATTGACCTTCTTGCCCCTCCTAAAGTTTGGACCATATCCATTACCTCCACTTAAAAATGGAAATCCTTGGTCTTCTTGGTTCCCATGCCTTGATATGGTTATGCAAATGAAAATGAAGCAAAGTAATCATCTCCTTCTCTGTTGGTTGGAAGAATGCATGCTTAATGTTTTGATACATGATATCAACTCTCTCTTCTACTCTCATGGTTGAATACCGAAATCTAGTATGGTGGGCCTCCAGATTTCTAGTCATCTTTCTTCATCTTTCACCAAATGCTGGTCTAATCCACACATCTGCTAGCCTAATTGACTTTGTTTTTGAAAGCTGAAGTTTCTCTCGAGTCACTAGTGTAGCTCTCTCTACCTTTTCAAACTCTTTAATTTCTACAAATCATCTATGGGATTTAATCATTTGTACCACATGGTTGATGTGCTTTGAATCCTCGCATCTAAAGGAAATTTCCTCAACATAAATACTGCTAGGGAATTTCAATGTTGCCATTGTAGTTGGTATTAAAGTCAGTACCTGTAACATTGAAAATTATCCTTATATAAGAATTCCCTCCAACTTGTTGGCTTGTAACACTCTTGATGGTGGCTACATGAAATCTGATCCTAATTCCTCTTCTACATCAGAGGCTTCATATCCTTGTTCTGACTCTTCTGAATTATCAGAATCATAATCACTAGCTTCCATATTCAAAAATTCCCAACCACCATCTTCAATAAATTTATCTGGATCATTAGTAATACTCTTTAAAATTGACCACCAGTTCAAGTTCATTTTGCTTTCATAATACTTTATATCCATGGAGTTCAGTCATTCCTTGATGCCATAAAGTGAAGATTGAGGAATGGTGTCAATGTGGAGTACATCCCGCTTGAATTCTTTGAAAATAAAAACCATATCAAATACCTTTTTCCCAAGTCATACTCTCTCAAGGTTAACAATCTCAATCTCACTAATAGTGATTACTAAGAAAGGTAATTCCACCAACTCTATCAAACAGTTTACCATAGGAACAATAAAAGCAGAGTCTTTGAAAGGAAATCCATGAAAACCAAGCTCTCTAAATGGTATATCAAACTCTTAGACCTCATTCTTGCACATTTACAACCAAATTCAAAGATTTTCCTTCAAAAGGCTACAAATTCAAATATTGACAATTTTGTAGCAAGAATGCATTTTTTGCACATTTGACCACCGAGACTCAAAAACTCACCCTAATACACCTTAAATGGTCTTTATTGACCTTATTTAGCATAACTAAACACAAAATACCTTAATATAGTCTATTGACCACCTATCAACCTTCAAAAAGTGAAATTTTGCAACTAGGAGACTAGGTGCTCCTGCACCAAAATTACATTGTGTTTGAGCCTTCAAGAGGCTTTAAATAGCCTTTACAAATGATTCTACATCTTTCCAATCATGCCTAATTGTTGTTTTTGTAACTAACATGACTTATTACATTATAAATCAATTGACCATCTAATATGACCTTATTCAATTGGCAAAACTCAAAACACAAAACTAACTTAAAAGACTTCCATGAACCATATTTGCTCAATAACCTTGGTGCCCCTACACCAAATTTCAATATTTCAGTAAATCTCATTACAATGCCTTAGGTACTCTATTCTCACATATATTTTACAATGTCACTCATACATTTGAGATTCTCTTATAATGTCTACATCATAGGTTCTCATTTAGAGGTTAACTTCAAATGAGTAACTTAAGATTCCCTCGCAAAGCTTCACATGCTATTTTATAATGGCTTCAAATCAGAATTGAGATTTGTCAAGATCATCAAAATAAGGATGTTGCATTTCTTTTTTGGCTGAGATTCTCTTTGATGGCTCAAAAATCGGCATTTTCTGTAAGGAGAGACCAATCAATTTTTACTAGTTTAGTTACAGATACGCAAAGTAAAAGAATAAAAAGAAACAAATCATCCAAAATGGAAATAAAAAGAAAATAGATGGAAGGAACTTATAGATAGGCATGGCAGTCACTCCTGGTCATACCTAGGAGTTCCAAGATACCTATTGCACACAACACCTCTCATGAATAGAATAACTTGAAATTTGAGATGCTCTTATAATGTCTACATCATAGGTGCTCATGATAAGGTTAACTTCAAATGAATAACTTGAAATTCCCTCACCCAGCTTCACACACACTTTTGTAATGGCTTAAAATCATAATTGATATTTGTCAAGATCATCAAAATAGGGATGTTGCATTGCTTTTGTGCCTAAGATTCTCTTAGATGGCTCATAAATCTGCATTTTCTGCAAGGGGACACCAATCAATGTTTATCGGGTTACTTACAGATATGCAAAGTAAAATAAGATGATAGCATTGGCATCAAACAAATTAACGTGGATACAAATATAAATTAATAAGAACCATTGTGCATATACTTACAAATTAATCCAATGAACTGTCCGGGTCTATTCTACTCTTTATTGCGTCAAGTATTGCCTCATTGTTAGACTCACGAACCTTCCACAAGGTCTTGTTAAAAGGTCTACCCCCATATTTGGTCAAAAAGACATTGGCTGCCACAACAAGGTTTGAGTAATGAAGAATCTTACGATGTGTGTCAAAGTCCTGAAACAACCAATGTTTAACACTCTTATGTGGGTACCTTCTAAGTCACGTTCCAGTAATAACAACTGAGCCTGTAGGGTATTCGATGTTTTCTCCATCTATAACTGGGCCTTCCAAAAAAAATTGGCCTCAACACAATGACACAAGTAATAGTCTGTTCCCTCTTCGTTGTCTTCATCTGTAATAATTGCATAAACATGCCCAGCATTGATATGTGTGACATATCTCTTGAAATTATTCAACATTATGAATGTAGTACAAAGTAAGATAACAATATGGAATTTCAAAAGCTAAGTAAGTAGATATATTACCTGGTTGAACTAGATCCGATACGTGGTCAAAGTCGACCGATGATTCCATCTATGTTAATTCCAATGTCGTTGAAGGGCGATACATGTGAAGTGGGCTAATATAACTTATCAACCATTTTTCAACCCACTCCCCTGACTCATAATCATTCCAGGCTTGCAATGTACATGAAGAACAAAAGCATGCCATCTTACATGTATTGATACTCCATGAACCTGCATTTGAGCTAAGGAAAGAGTGTAGCTCACTCAATCCTGTTAGTGTACAACAATCATCATATGGTACAATGTTAGTATCATCCATCAACCAAAAAAATCTACTAACTGAAGATGTACCTTCATTACCTTTACCCATCGAAGCATTACACCACTCGATGATTGATCTTGCATCTGTCAACTTTGCACTGTCTTTATACTTTAACTCTTCTTATGATAATGCTCTTTTCATGCATGCTCTTGCACCATCATGCTCCCCCTTTCCATGCTCGGCCTCACAAAAGTTCCACATATGCTAAACACTTGTAGTGAGATGTATCCTGCACAACTAGTAGAACATATGTGTGTTCTTGAACTATGTTGCACAATTATCCGACCATATTATATGTCAACCGTATGCTATGCCCCTCTGAGCCAAGTCACGGTAGAACATCTAGAAGCAACCTTGCATGAACTCTGGAGAATGTGTGCGATCATCACTAATATAAAAGTGATACTCCCTCAATACCTTCCTTTGGTCCTCTATACTATCAGCTGCATGAATGAATGCTATGTGCACAAACATCGAAACCTATGTGGAGTTGTAATACTATGACTGCACCTCACACTGTGGTGTAGAGTGTAGTTCTCTACAAATTCAACCACTTATACTATGCTACCAACTGGAAAGGTGTCCTTGAATAGCTTGAATTGTGTGTCCAGCCATTGGGCTCTATGGGTATGCCTTGCATACTCATACACTAGATTCTCACGAAACATGGACATAAACAGATACACTAGAATCTTCTGAATAACCAAATCACACCTTTTTTTCTTGAGACCCATCTTTTGTAGCGTATTCCACTGTTTTATACTTCCCGAACTCTACTAGTTTCAGTCCCACCTCATCTGTGCTTTCCATATATTGACATACTGGAATTCGTTGCAAGCCACCACAATGCTTGCATGTACCATCCAAGCATGTTGTCCTGTAGAATATTTGGCCATCCTCTATTTCACATAAATTTTTTGATAAGAACTCTCTTGAAGATTTTGGTGGGGCTTCTATGCCACAATCCTGCAAAACATCGTTAGTATGCAAATCTAAATATATAGAACGATAAACATCATAATGGTTAGAGAATTCAATATGTAGTCTACAAAACAAGCAGTGCATGTGTGATTTATCTTGACATAAAAAGGTTTAAGAATTTCAAAAAATCTTTGAGAAATACTAATTTGAGGATAATCATTTTGAAATTTATGAAAAAATTGGGTTTGAGTCGTATCCAATAAATGCTTTGGATGTGGCTCACGGTTCGACTACCAATTCTCCTTCTTATGACATCCCTTTGATTTAGAGATGGCCTTATATTATTCTTCCAATACTCTTCAATTAGTGTTCTCAATGCTTCAACAAATTTTTTTATCTTTATGTGGCAGTCTCCGAGAATTCCCATAATTCATTTGAATCGGTGCCCTCAATTCTTTGTAGCCTTTGAATGGCTTTTCGATAAAGTTTTTCTACTAATTCCCATTTGTTCACTTGTCTTTTTAATGAGACGAGATCTCTTTGTTTGGTAGCTTACCAAAGTTGATGTAATGACACGTTAGGTGACATTACTATCCTTTGAGTGTGAGGTCTTACCCACACTCTCATAAGCATCCATTAGATTCTTCACAATAGTGTTTTCACTTGATGCATTTGATGTTCTCAACCCAAGAGTCTTCATGATGTTTCTATACTTTAAACCCCACATCATTTGAACAAATAGTTGACATCTTGCGGTCTCATTTAGCCTTTCAAAGAAGATTTTCCAAATCTTATCAGCATATCTTCTACAAGTGCATTCTAGAATCTTACCTTCCATGTGCTGCAAAATATCCTCATCAATATTAATCAAAAACTCTAGCTTTCTACGCAAAATTCTAGGTGGTGTTCTCCTAGGTACATACATCTCAACATTAGCAATTTCATCAATATTTAATTGAGGTGGGCTAGATTGCGTACCTTCGATCGAGGGTGGATTAGAAGACATACCTTGATCTTCATGTGGGGATGATGGCATACCTTCTTCGTCAAATCCGAGTGATGATGTACTCTCAACTTGAGATGCAGTGGATGGTGTCCAACCATATTCACATGTGGTAGATGATGTCCCTCTATATTCGCTTGTGCTTAATGGTTTCCCTTCATATTCACTTGTGATAGAGGATGTGTCTCCAACTACGGTATCTAAATCTGTCCTAGCACGATGCTTTCGCATTCGTTCCCTTTGTGCTGCCAATTTTTGTTCTCTTTTTGACGGTTGAGGTTCCTCTTCAATTGGCTTGTTTTCGCCAATCGTTTCCAATTTCTTCTTTTCACGATATTCCCTCAACCATAATTTATCATTTTCTTTGAAGGTTTGGAGCTCTTCATCTGTTAGTTTCTTCCTTGTTCATTTCTTCGGCATGGCAGATAATTTTACCTGTAGCATGGTAATGAGACGATTATTAGTTCCTCAAAAAATGTATCCATTAAAATAAATGAAATATATGTCATTCAAGGCTTCATAAATAGACAACATAGGTAATGAGATAGCTTTACTGATGAGGTAATTGAGAAATAGAGATGAAAACCAAAATAGTTTAAATCAGTGCTATCAATGTGGGAGGAGTTGGTGCAGGAGCACCATTAAAAGTTGTTAATCCATTTAAGGTCATAAGGTCTAGATTATAGTTTTGGAGGAATTTTGTCTTCATAAGGTCTATAAGACCATGTGGTGATGTAATTGGTCATTTTTTCAATAGTATTTAGGGGTCTAGGTAGTAGAATTTTCAAAATGTGCAAAAAGTGCTAAGTTGTCAACTTAACAAATAGTGAAGGGTTGTAAAAGTCTATTGAAGAGGGAGACCAACGGTCACCTCTTTCAAATGTTAGTTTTGGAAATTGAAGTGGTTTGTTTTAGGAGGGAAACATTATAAAAGGCCATGAGAAACTTGAATGGAGGATGATCCTTGGATTGGGTGTCAAACCAAATGAGGAAATGTTGAGTTTTCCTTAAGAAAAATGAGGTTTTGGAGAGTGAAATTGAGTTTCTGAGTTGGGCAGCGTTATTTTATGTTAGATTGAGCATGAACAGGGTATTTTAGGCCTGTTCAAAATGCTACTTTTTGTCGGAGCATGCACAGAACTAGGAGAATATTCAAAATGTGGGCCGAGATCACGAGTATATTATGGTTTTTTACCGTTTTTAGAGCAAGCCAAAATGCGCTTGCGTTATGATGCGCTTGTGTTATCATGCAAGCGTTTTATTTCTTGATAAAATGGCCATGTCTCTACTTCTTCAAAATGTGCTCACGTTATCATAAAGTTTTTTTTTTTTATAGATTTATTTTCTCTTTGCCTATACTCTCTCCCACTCTCTCACACC
>VDFB02047230.1:65924524-66180948 GCA_007258455.2 Sequoia sempervirens | reverse complement strand
GTGGGAGAGAGTGGGAGATGGTAGGAGAAGGTGGGAGAGAGGGTGGGAGAATGTGGGAGAGGTTTGGAGAGGGTGGGAGAGGGTGGGAAAGGGTGGGAGAGGGTGGTAGAGGGTGGGAGAGAGTTGGTCAACCCTCTCCTTCCTACTCCCTCTCCCTTTGTTAGGTCTCTCTCTCTCTCTCAACACTCTCTCCTGGACTGCCTCCCTCTGCTATGTATCTCTCTCAAACCTCTCCCTCCTACCCCCTCTCCCTCTCTTAGGTCTCTCTCTCTCTCAACCCTCTCCCTCTTACCCACTCTCCCTCTATTAGGTCTCTCTCTCTATTAGGTCTCTCTCTCTCTCTCAACCATTTCCCTCCTACCCCTATCCCTCTGTTAGGTCTCTATCTCTCTCTCAACCCTCTTCCTCCTACCCCTCTCCCTCTGTTAGTTCTCTCTCTCTCTCTCAACCCTTTCCCTCCTACTCACTCTCCCTCACTTAGGTCTCTCTCTCTCTCTCTCAACCCTCTCCCTCTGTTAGGTCTCTCTCTCTCCCTCTCAACCCTCTGCCTCAGCCCTACCCTCTCTCCCTCCCACTCACTCTCCTCTCTTAGGGTCTTCTCTCTCTCTCTCAACCCTCTCCCTCCTACCCCTCTCCCTTTGTTAGGTCTCTCTCTCTCCCTCTCTCAACCCTCTCCCTCCTACCCCCTCTCCCTCTCTTAGGTCTCTCTCTCTCTCTCAGTCACTCCCTCTATCTCTCTCCCCTCTACCCTTAATTGCAAACATTAAAATCTTCACCCTTAAATCCTCTACCCTCTACCCTTAGCCCTTCCCTCCTTTATCTCTCTCTCACTCCCTTCCTCTCTCTCTCTCTCAAGTATCTCCCTCTCTCAGGTATCTCTCTCTCTCACTCCCTCTATCTCTCTCCCTAGTACCCTTAATCCTCTACCCTATAAATGTACCATCTAAAGCTTAAAAAAACCAAATTTATCATAACACGAGCGCATTATTAACTAGTAGAGATATGTCCGTTTAGGATTAAATAACGCGAGCATGTTTTTATTGCACTAAAAATGGTAAAAAATCATAATATACCCATGATGTTGGCCCACATTCTTCATATTCTCCTGGTTTTGCACGTGCTTTGACAAAAAGTAGGTTTTTGGTGATTGAGTGAAGTGTGCATGCATGATTTTGATATTCCACCACCTTTTAAATGTTCTTTCCATCACCTTTGCATGAAATAGCAAAGTTTTCACGTTGAGAGGCATATAATATCAATTCAAGTTTGAATTACAGTGATAATTGATATACAATTGAAATTTGGAGGGGAACAAGATTTTGAAGAAGTCAAATTTTTGAGGAGTTTGAGGAAGGAAGAAGCAAAGGCTGCATAATTGGGTAGAACTCCTCCATTTGAAACTTTGATTTTTTAGGTATGTGAAATCTTTGTACATTTTCTTTCATTCTATTATGGATTGCTTTCATTTTTGTTGTTTTTCTTATTCCATGTTGATCAAATTGTTTGTTTGTGATGCAATATCAGATTGCTAAGCCACTCAACAACATTATTTCTTTAGGGAACTTCCTTCCCAAATCAAATTAGGAGAAGATCAATTTATACAAACTTTGTCAAATTCATCTAAAACTACTTTTCATTCAACCAAATTCCATTTATTTCAGTTCAAGTTATAAGGCTATCAGTAGCCAATTCATCATCTTCATATAGCAAACCATATTCAGAATCAACTTTCAACTTTGTTCTTGTCATAAACAATACAACAATCACTTATCAACTCAACTTACCCCTTCAAGGAAAAAACAATCAAACACCTATATTCCTTAGACCTGCAATCAAACATCATCCCAACCATTTAAGGTATCTTTTCTCAAATCAACACATCCATCATCCTATCTTCACTTAAAAACCATTTGTAACAACAACAATCAACATTAGTTTAACACTCACCAGACCTTTAAGATACCAATTTCATCATGTTTTGATTGTAATATTCCAATATATCAGTATAGACACACTCTGACTACTTTGCATTCAAGACACCATTGCCATATATTGGAAACATATGCCCAAATCAGCAAATCTTTCACAATCTACCTTCAAAACATTACCAAGCATAGACACAACTATGGCATCACAAATGAGACTGCTCCCAAGCACTTAACAACATTACTTTCGTTGTTTCTACATATTCTTTGTTTTTAGCAAACAATGCCAAATATCTCTAGTAGGCCAACATTCCATCTAATCGGGTGATTCCTTTTCTATCATAAAGCATTTACACAATCCCAATATAGATTCTCAGGACTATTTTGATCCTTTTCAACATACTATAAAAGTTTATACACTTATTTCACAAAACAGAGTAGAACCAACATGTTGTTTACTGGTAAAAGCCCTTAAATAGGTCAATTTATCAAAGCAAGTCATCATAGAACTACTCACTAATCCACCAAACCTGCAAACAATCTTAGGCCATGTGTAGAAACTCAAAAATAAACAAGTTTCAAGATGGGAAATGCCCATCAATACACAAAATCAGTAAACACTTTATTATAGGGTGAAAACACACCAACCATGAGGGTTTCTTTAATGAAACATTTGCAAAACCTCTACTACTACACCCAACAATTGAAACATGCTTCATTATGTCTGCAGATTATTTTGAAATCATTTCTAAGCTCCTCTACATGTTGTTTCCTCAAACCCTACTTGAAAACACCATTTTTTTGAATGAGAAAATTCAAAATTTTGTTCATGCAGTAGTATCCCAACTTCTTATTTCTATTTACCCCTACCACACACATCTTCAAATTGAAAAGACACTAAATATGATCCATTCCACCGACCTACTAGCCCTACATCGGTGGAATGACTAAGAATCACTTTTTAGACTCTCAAAACAATTGTAAGGAAACCACAGACCGAGACTTAAGAAACTAAGTTCAAATTCTTGATTATTTGAATTACAATTCCTACAAATTTCAAGAATGAAAGAAGTCTCTTTCCCTGACAAGAATCAAATCTTAGAATGCTTGAATCACTATGCAACCTAAAAACAAGAATAGAAAAGCTTTCCAAAATAACTAAGCAGAGGTTTTTTTATTGATTTTTATGGATTTTTGGGATACAAGATCTACCTTTCTCGAGCTTACAATGCTTTTTAAAAGTGTCTAAATCAGTTGAAATAACTACCTCTTCATCTTCATCAACCCATCCTTGCCCTTCCACAAAAAAGACTCTTCACCTTCCTTCTTTTGTGCAATTTTACATTTTTACAATAATTGATAACTTTTGTTATAAAAAGCAACTTTTCAATAATATCACCTAGTGACCTATTTCATGGTGCAAATACATTGAAATTCATCATTTCATGACCTTCACTCATCATATTTACTTGAACATTACAAATTGAATAAATTAGCCTTTTGAAAGAATTTCATGACCTAGGTGCTCCTGCACTAGTTTGTCATGTTACAACCTTACGTTGTCAATGGAATTTCTTTGTGTATGCTTCCAAAGCTTTCATTGAGTTATGCTTCCAAAGCTTTCAATTAGTTAATTTGACAACTTAGCACTTTTTGCACAGGTAAAATTATTCATCATACCAAAGAAATGAACTATTAAAAGGAAAAAACTAACAGATGATTAGCTCCAAGCCTTGAGAGATAAAGAGAAAAAACAGATGAAGGAATATCGTGAAAACAAGAAATTGGGAACGATTGATGAAAACAAGCCAGTTGAAGAGGAACCTCAATACATCCAAAAGGAGAAATTGGCGGCGAGGACGCGAATGTGGAAAAGATGGAGTGCTGGGGAGATGCAAATCACGGTGGTTGGAGACGCACCCTCTCTGTAAGTGAATACAAGCGGACACCATTAAGCACAAGCGAATGGAGGGACACCATCTACCACAAGTGAGTATGGTTGGACACCATCCACCACATGTCTGAAGTTGAGGTACATCATCACTTTCGAGTTGTGAACAGGTATGCCATCATCCCCATGTGAACCTCAAAGGTATGTCTTCTATTCCACCCTTGATGAAGGTACGCCAATCTAGCCACCTCAATTCAATATTGATGAAAATTGCTAATGTTAAGAGATGTATGTACCTAAAGAGAGAACACCACCTAAATTTTCGTGAAAGCCAAAGTTTTGATTAATATTGATGAGGATATTTTGCGGCACATGGAGAATTAAGATTCAGGCACTTGTAGAAGATATCTTGATAAGATTTGGAAAATGTTCAACTTTGAAAGGCTAAATGAGACTGCAAGATGTCACCTATTTGTTCAAATGATGCGGGGTTTAAAGTACAGAAACATCATGAAGACTCTTGGGTTGAGAACATCGAATGCATCAAGTGAAAACACTATTGTGAAGAATCTAATGGATGCTTATGACAATGTGGGTAAGACCTCAAGCTCAAAGGATAGTAATGTCACTTTGGCGTGTCATACATCGACTTTCAGTAGCTATTAAACAAAAGAGATCTCACCTCATTAAAAAGACAAGTGAACAGTAGAATTAGTAGAAAAACTTTATCAAAAGCCGTTCAAAGTGACAAGAATTAGGGAGCACCGATTCAAATGAATTATGGGCATTCTCGAGAGCGCCACACAAGAATAAAAAGTTTTTGAGCATTGAGAACACTAATTGAAAGGTGTGGAAGAATAATACAAGGCCATCTCTGAAACAAAGGGATGTCGTATGAAGGAGAATCGGTAGTCGAAACCATGAGCCACATCCAAAACATTTTTTTGATACGACTCAAACCCAATTTTTTCATAAATTTCAAAATGATTATCCTCAAATTAGTATTTCTCAAAGATTCTTTGAAATTCTTAAACCTTTTTATGTCAAGATAAATCACACACGCACTACTTGTTGCTGTAGACTACATATTGAATTCGCTAACCATTATGATGTTTATTGTTCTATATGTTTAGATTTGCATACTAATGATCTTTTGCAGGATTGTGGCATAGAAGCCCCACCAAAATCTTCAAGAGAGTTCTTATCAATAAATTTATGTCAAATAGAGGATGGCCAAATATTCTACAGGAGAACATGCTTGGATGGTTCATGCGAGCATTGTGGTGGCTTGCAACGAATGCGAGTATGTCAACATATGGAAAGCACAAATGAGGTGGGGCATAAACTAGTAGATTTCAGGAAGTATAAAATAGTGGCATATGCTACAAAAGATGGGTCTCAAGCAAAAATGTGTGATTTGGTTGTTGAGAAGATTCCAGTGTATCATTTTATGTCCATGTTTCATGAGAATCTAGTGTATGAGTATGCAACGCATACCCATTGAGCCTGATGGCTAGACACTCAATTCAAGCTATGCAAGGACACCTTTCCACTTTGCAACATAGTATCAGTGGTTGAATTTGTAGAGAACTACACTCTACAGCCACAACGTGAGGTGCAGTCACAGTATTACAACTCCACACAGGTTTTGATATTTGTGCACATAGCATTCATTCATGCAGCTGATAGTAAAGAGGACCAAAGGAAGGTATTGAGGGAGTATAACTTTTATATTAGTGATGATCGCACGCATTCTCCAGAGTTCGTGCAAGGTTGCTTCCAGATGTTCTACATTCATTTGGATAAGAGGGGCATATCATACGGTCGGCATATAATATGGTCAGATAACTGTGTAGCACAGTTCAAGAACACACACATGTTCTATTGGATGTGCAGGATGCATCTCACTACACGTGTTCAACATATGTGGAAATTTTGTGAGGCCGGACATGGAAAGGGGGAGCATGACGGTGTAGGAGCATGAGTGAAAAGAGCATTAGCACGAGAAGAGTTAAAGTATAAAGATAGTGCACAATTGATAGATGCAAGATCAATCGTCGAGTGGTGTAATGCTTCAATGGGTCCAGGTAATGAAGCTACGTCTTCAATTCGTAGATTTTTTTGGTTGATGGATGATACTAACATTGCACCATATGGGATTGTTGTACACTAACAAGATCGAGTGAGTTGCACTCTTTCCTTAGCTCAAATGCATGTTCATTGAGTATCGATACACGTAAGATGACATGCTTTTGTTCTTCATGTACAATGCAAGCCTAGAATGATTGTGAGTCAGGGGAGTGGGTTGACAAATGGTTGACAAGTTATCTTAGCCCACTTCACACGTATCACCCTCCGATGGCATTGGAACTAACACAGATGGAATCATCGATTCGACTTTGACCATGTAGATCTAGTTCAACTAGGTAATATATCTACTTGTAGTATTTGAAATTCCATATTGTTATCTTACTTTGTATTGTATTCATAATGTTGACTAATTTCAAGAGATATGCCACATATAAATGGGGCATGTTTATGCATTTATTAGGATGAAGACCTTGAAAGAGGGTACAAACTATTACACTTGTGTCATTGTGTTGGGGCAAAAAAGAAATTGGAAGCCCCAATTATAGATGAAAACATTGAATACCACCCTCTGAGCTCGAGTTATTTATTCTTGGGCATTAGGTGAGGAGTACCCACATAAGAGTGCTAAACATTGGTTGTTGAGGAATTTGACACACATCGTAAGATTCTTCATTACTCAAACCTTGTCGTGGCATCCAATGTTCATTTGACCAAATATGGGGGTAGACCTTTGAACAAGACCTTGTGGAAGGTTCGTGAGTTTGACCATGAGGCAATACTCGACAAAATAAAGAGTAGAGCAGACCCAGACGGTTCATTGGATTAATTTGTAAGTATATGCACAACGGTTCTTATTAATTTATACTTATATCCACGTCAATTTGGTTGATGCCAATGCTATCATCTTATTTTACTTTGTGTATCTGTATGTAACCAGGAAAACATTGATTGGTTTCCCCTTGCATAAAATGCAGATTTATGAGCCATCCAAGAGAATCTCAAGTAGAAAATCAATGCAACATCCTTATTTTGATGATCTTGAAAAATCTCAATTATGATTTTAAGCCATTACAAAAGTGCGTGTGAAGCTTGGTGAGGCAATTTCAAGTTATTCATTTGAATTTAACCTTATCATGACCACCTATGATGTAGACATTATAAGAGCAGAGCATCCTCAAATTTCAGAAATTCTATTCATGAGAAATTATTTATTATGCAATAATTGTCTTGGAGACTCGGTGAAAATGTATGACCAGATTATTGCTTTAGAAATTTATACATGCACCTGCTCACGTAAATTGCCTTCCATCTATTTTGGATGAGCTATTTCTTTTTATTCTTTTCTTTTAGTATTTGTAACTAAACTAGTAAAAAGATTGATTGGTCCCTCATACCGAGAAAATGTGGGTTATGGAAGGCCATCCAAAAGAGAATCTCAGCCAGAAAAGCAATGCAACATCCTTATTTTTGATAGTCTTGACAAATCTCAATTACGATTTGAGCGAAATCACGAAATAAAAGTTCATGTTCATAAATTTCTATATTTTCTTTTAGTTTTATTATGAATTTATACACCTATCTTGATGAAATTTAGGCTTGTGCCCATCATACAGATTAAGATAATACAAGGTGGGTTTCTTTTAGGTCCATCTAGAGAAAATCCATTGGGTTTCCCATTGTTAGAGGCACATTTTTCTGAAATTCAGTTTGGAACCTTCAATTTGAGGTTTTGAGAGTCAAGTAAAGAAATAAAGCATACTCCACTGAATTAGGCTTGTAGATCAGTGGAGCAGGGTTATAGTAGGGTGTTTATGGTGTAGGAGCACCAAGGACAATCAGGACCACAAGGTGGTCAAGTGTTAAATTTTTATTTGTAGTCCATGAAGAATGTTGTAATAAGGTCACAAGGACCATTAGGAAGTGTTTTAAGTCAATCTGGGTTGGTAGGATATGAGGTTGCAATGTCATGTTAGCATGTTGTCAATTTGGTGTAATGAAGCTTTGAATATCCTAAACATGAAAATGTATGTAAATTCGTAATGTAAGAGTCAAGATGATGTAGCCAGAGGCCATCATAAGGTCACTAGTTTAGGTTGTGGAGTCATTTGCATCAATTATATCCAAAAGTTGCTTTTATAACAGTAATGTTGTCAAACCAAAAATTTGTCCATTTTACCGTGCTTAGAAGTTGAAGGTCACACTTGTAAAGTTGAAAAGTGAAAGTTTGTAGTCGGTTAGGGTTGTGATATGCCTTCAAAAGGCCTTGCCATGAGGCGTTGTATGTTGTTGGTAGTCATGCTTTTGAAGTAGCTCTCATCTTTTCAACACTTGAACCCTTGTGGTTTCTATTATTTGGTCATTTGATCATTTAGGGTGTTCTTAGATGGTTTTAGGTCATTCTATTTCATTTAATAAGGATTCAATACCATTTTTGTATGTATTAGGTCAATTGAGTCATGATGTAAAGAAGTTGATCAATAAGGGGATTCATGTGGTGAACCTTGTAATTTAAGTGTTTTAGGGTTATTTGTGTTAAATAAGGGCTTTAAAAACCATTTATCATGTAATGTGAGTCTTAGGAAGGAGTCTTTAAAGAGTTGCATAAGAAATATTGAAAAATTGCAAAATGCAAAAGTTGTAAAAACTGCCAAAAGCCAAAATTAACAATTTTAGTGGAAGACAAAAAGACAAAAGTTCAAAAGGAAAGCATATGCATTGGGGAAGATCAAGAGACATTGTAATTTCTATTTTAAGTCCATTCAAGGCTAATTATTCAATATAGAAAGTTTGGTTAATGTTTGATTCAGAGTTTTCAACGCTTTATTTCTGATTTTTCATTGTATTTCCTGATTTTACTGTATTTTCAGAGTTTTCTTCACCTGTACGGACCCGTACATTCTTAGAAGGATTTATCATTCATTTTTTCATGTAGTATTGTGAATTAGCTTCCATTTTCTTCCATTTAGGGCTTCCAATATTCATTTTGGAGGGAGAAATACTAATTTTTCTATAGCAGCCCATGTAACAGATTTATCATTGTTTTGTGATTAAAAAAATGTAATTTTTGTCTTCCCACCTAATGTAAAGCCATGTGAATCGGTGGGAAGACTTGAATGCATGTATATTAGGTGTGGAATGAAGTTTCTTGGCGAGGGGGAGTCTTTAAGTCTGAATTCTTACGATGCCTAGGCAGAAAATGTTAAGTTTCTATGTGAAAATGCTGGTTTCAAGTTGTCTTTTCTTGGATTTGTGTTGGGATTGAGTTTAGGAAGGGTTGGAAGGTTTGAGAAGACCTAGGGTAACATGTTTTATGTTTTTTTTTTGTGTATTGTGGCTGTTTGAGTGAAGATCTTGAGAAACCCTAGATTTTAGGAGGGAAAATGAGGGTTTGTTGGAGCAGCAGGCTAGCAGACTTGTACGGAGTATTTGACCAGAAAATTTGTGGTTTTGAAGCACAATTTGTGACTATCTATGAGATCTTGTTATGAAAAGAAGTTTAAAGGTGGGTTTGTTTGTAAAATTGGGCTAGTTCTTATAGCCCTTGAGCATGATACCTTGATGTTTCTTTAAGCTTTGGCAGATGAATCTTAGGTGTAAGCTTGGATCTATCTTCTTGATGAAGTATGAATGTTATTTGGATGATCAATGGATGTTTTTACAATTCTCTTTAAGGAATTGGTCTTTTAGTTGTTCAGCGGTGAATTGGAAGACTATAGTGCTGACCTTATGGAAGCTGGATTAGATATATGAACCTGAGTTGGTTTCTTGGTTCTTAAGTCTGAATTTGTATTCCTCCACCCTGCTCTACATCAGTTGATATGCCTTCAAAAACATTCATTTATTTGAGAATTCATTTGGGAAGGTAAAGTGATAAAGCCCAAAAACATGGTTTGTATGGCTACTAGAGTAGACGTAGTTGAAAGAAGATAATTGCCAAGATAGATACTTGGGGTTTTGCAAATTACTTGGGACTAATCTAAATGTGTTTGTTGAAAGATTCCAATCCCTTTCTGCATCATTTTATTGTTTTGGTTGAGTCGTTTTGTGCAGGGAAGTCAAGAATGCAAAGGTGGAGTTGCTGCTACAGAGCCAAAATCTGAGTTTTTCATCCAAAAATGGAGGTTTTATGCAGGGTATGGAAGAAATAATGAATGCATGTCTAGGGAAATGATTCTAAAAACATTTTTAGACATAATAAGGCATGATCCAAGTGTTGGCTAGAGTGTTTGAGGTTTCTTAGAGTGAAATACTTGAAACCCTCACTGATTTTTGTGATTTTCACCCTATAATCAAGGGTTTACAGATTTTGTGTATTGTTGGGCGTTTTCCATCTTAAAACTTATTTATTTGAGAGTTTTTACACATGGAAAAATAATTTTTGAGGTATTTTGGTATTTTGGTGATGATTAAAGACTACTTTCTTTGTTAAAATGGCCTATTTGGGGTTCTTTAGAAGCAAAGAAGTTGTGACAGCAGACATGTGTTCCAAAATAAGTGTATCTAAAAATGATATATGTTTTTAATGGAAAAAATGGGTACCCTAAAATGTATTTATCATGTAAATATTCATTGTGGTTTGCATGTTACACCCGATTTAGTGTTTTAGCACTTACAAGCAAATTTGGTCTTCTAGTGCAAGCAATTGTGAAATATGATTAAGCAATGTTGTAAGAAGGTGTTTTAGCTTTGTTCATATCAAAATAAAGATGAATAAAGGGTACTAAGGTCTGGTAAAAGTTTGGAAGCAAGATTTGAAGGCTAGGTGTCTTTTTGCCTTGTGAAAAGTTGCAAAGTCGTGCAATTTTCGTTCTCTAACTCGTCTGACCAAACATACTATTCCAATGCGTCTGAATAGGAATTTTTACACTAGGAATGGTCCTCTTTTGCACCCAAACACGTGGAATCGCTCCAAGCTACGTTCAACTGGATCGATCCCTTAAGTGACCAAAGGGAAAAATGGCTGCAAACTTCAGCATGAGGTTACTCAGACACTGTGATGCTTATAAACTTCTTGTTTGATCCTATGGGATCGAATTGGGCCCCTCTACAATAACCTCTCTCATTTTTTGTTATCTCAGAGTGGGTTTCCCGTAGTGTCTAGTTTTCAGTTGATGGAAAAGGTGTCAAATGGAAGCAGTGGAAAGTTGCAAAGTGGTGCAATTTTCGTTCTGCAACTCGTGTGACCAAAAAGACTATTCCAATGCATCTGAATAGGCATGTTTATGCTAGGCATGGTCCTCTTTCACACCCAAATATGCGGTTTCACTTTGAGCTATGCTCAACCAGATCGATCCCTTAAGGGTCCAAAGGGCTACAAACTTCAACATGAGGTTACTCGGACACTATGATGCTTATAAACTTATCATCTGATCCTATGAGATCATGTTGGGCCCCTATACAATAACCTCTCTCGGTTTTCGTTATCTCGGACTGGTTTTCCCGTAGTGTCCAATTTTTAGTTGATGGAAAAAGTGTCAAATGGAAGCAGTGGAAAGTTGCAAAGTGGTGCAATTTTCGTTCTGCAACTCGTGTGACCAAACAGACTGTTCCAACACGTCTGAATAGGCATTTTTACGCTAGGAATGGTCCACTTTCACACCCAAACACGTAGAATCACTCCGAGCTACGTTCAACTAGATCGATCCCTTAAGGGTCCAAAGGGAAAAATGACTGCAAACTTCAACATGAGGTTACTCGGACACCGTGATGCTTATAAACTTCTCATTTGATCCTATGAGATCGTGTTGCACCCCTCTACAATAACCTCTCTCGGTTTTCGTTATCTCAGAGTGGTTTTCCCGTAGTGTCCAGTTTTCAGTTGATGGAAAAAATGTCAAATGGAAGTAGTGGAAAGTTGCAAAGTGGTGCAATTTTCATTCTGCAACTCGTGTGACCAAATAGACTGTTCCAATGCATCTGAATAGGCATTTTTACGCTAGGAATGGTCCACTTTCACACCCAAACACGCAGAATCGCTTTGAGCTACGTTCAACTAAATCGATCCCTTAAGGGTCCAAAGGGCAAAATGACTGAAACTTCAACATGAGGTTACTCAGACACCATGATGATTATAAACTTCTCATTTGATCCTATGAGATCGTGTTGGGCCCCTCTACAATAACCTCTCTTGGTTTTCGTTATCTCAGAGTGGTTTTCCCGTGGTGTCCAGTTTTGAGTTGATGGAAAAAGTGTCAAATGCAAGCAGTGGAAAGTTGCAAGGTGGTGCAATTTTCGTTCTGCAACTCGTGTGACCCAATATACTGTTCCAACATGTTCAAATAGGAATGTTTACATTAGGCATGGTCCTCTTTCACACCCAAACACGCAGAATCGCTCCGAGCTACGTTCAACTGGATCGATCCCTTAAGGGTTTGAGTGTAGTGTGTTGAAATAGGCCATTCCTCCTATTGTTCAGGCCGTGTCTCGGTGATATGGGCCTAATGTAGCTTGAATTGTGGTAGCTTGATATACAAATTCTATTGATGCTAGGGTTCAATTTGTATGATTTTGAAAAAAGAAGCCAACTGAGTAGAGTTATCAACATTATTCGTGAATCATAAGAATTTCTTTAGTACACTTGCCATTTTGATGCCTTCTTGTAGTCTCAAACATTATTTTGTATCATTGTTACATTGGTTTTTGAAGTGGTATCTTAATATAGCTCCATAATACAAATTTTGGTTCACATTGATTTTCACGTGAAAAAAATGTGAATCAAATCACGTTGATGTGAAAAAAAACCATGAGACCATAGCTTGTGGTGCAGGAGCACCTAGGTCATGTAATGCCTTCAAAAGGATAAGTTGTCAAAAATGTATTTAAGTCCATGTAATGCCAAAATTAAATGTAATCAAGGCATGAAAAAGCACAAAGTGTAATATTGTCAAAATGCTAAATATGTAAAAGAGAGAAAAAGAAGGAATGTGAAGAGACAAAACAAGAAAATGAAGAAAATCAAGGAAGAGGACGAGTCATAGGTCGTTCAAGGAAGATGAAGAGGTAGTTGATGGTTGGAAACTTCTTTAAAAGCATTGTAAAGGTCGAGCAAAGAGACCATTGTATTATGGAAGAATTAAATTAACAAAGAGTTCCATGTTTTAGCTTATTTTATGTGTTTTTCAGTTGTTTCTTAACTTGTACGGACTGTGCAAGAGTTTAGGGTTCAAATTTAGATTGTTTCCAGTAGGTTGGGGAATCACCATTTGTTTGCATCCATTTGGGAAGGAATCTAATAAATTTAATGTTTGTTTGAGGATTCTTCTTATGGTTCGGTCTGAAATCCTGTGCATTGAGTTTTGAGAGTCTTATAAGGAATTTCCACCATACTCCACAAATGTAGGTTAGGTAGATTGGTGGATTAGGTTAGGGATAGGTTATTTGTTATGTTTTGATGTTTGTGAGTGGAGAAAAAAGCAAGAATACCTTGAAGGAGCTGCTGCTACACAAGATATTCTGAGTTTTCTAGTCAAAATGAATAGTTTCCAGCATGACAGTGGAGAAAGAACAAGTGCATGGGTTAGAATATGTTTCCAAATGACTTTTCAAATGTATTTTGACATGTTCCAATGGTTGGCCGGAGGTTTTTAGGTTTTCATGTAGCCTATACAGGAAACCCTCATTGATTTTTGAGTTTTTCACCCTATAAACAAGGGTTTGTAAATATACTGTCAAAAGCAGTCTTTTAATCCCTGAAAATGGATAAATTGGGAGTTTTGTGTTATGTCTAATGACTTTTTTGAGGTTTTAAGTGTTTTGGGAATCTTTGAAGGGGGTCTTCTTTGAAAATCAGGCCTATTTTAGTAGCCTTTTTGACAACGTTCAGACTAAAAACAGCTTATTTCTTCAATATAAGTTATTTTGAGTTTTTGATATGAGGACATGGGCATTAAGAGGTCTCTAAAAGTGTTTTGGATCTTGGGTTTTGAAACTAGTGTGTTTGGTTTACCCAATTTAGGGCATGAATGTCTCATTGAGAAGTAGTGCCTTGAATGCTCAAAGAATAGAAGTATGATCTAACAGTGATCGGTGAGTTGATTTTGGGATAATGTTGTCTAAGTGATGGTGTTAGGGATGTATGGAGTCTTGGACAGGGTTTAGAAGTGAGATATGTTGTTTTGACAGTTGGACAGTGAGGAGACTTGGTGTAAAATAATACATGAAATTGTAAGTTCAGTCAGAACAAAGTTAAGAGAGCAAGTTCCTGATTTGTATCAGTTGTAATAATTATGTTCACAATGCTTGATGGTCTGGTAAAAGTCTAAAAGCCAATTGTAATGATGGATTGACTATTTGGGACAAGTTGAATGAATTGATTGAATGGAAGAGTGCCTTGTTGAAAATGGTGTTTTTGAAATGCATGTTGATCTAATTGATTGAATCAAAGTTTTCTAAAATGGTTTTTTGCTTTGAATGAGTCAATTGGAATACAGATTTGTGGAAGGATGAATGATGAATGATAAGAGAATTTGAGTGGATGAAAAGTAGATTTATGATGAAATGTTGAAATTTTGTTTGATCTTCTCCAAGATGAGTTTGGGACAAGAGTCCCCTGAGTTGTTGAGTGGTTTGGAAATCTTTGTATTGCATCAGCTTGTTGCTTACTATTATGCTTTGATAGATTTTTTCCAAGCATCCATAGCTTGTTCGAAAGCACCTATTTTAGGCTTTTAGCCATAGCAGCAAGGCAATGAACTGTTTGATAAAATGCTTTGATAGACATGTATGAATGTGTTAGCATAGACAAGGCAAAGAACTCTTTGAGGGACCTCAAAGAAATGTGGTTTCATGGTGATGGAATGGCATGACTAATGCCATGACAAGCAAATTGCTATGGATTGTCATGGAATTCCATCACCATTGAGACCACATTTTGAGGCTTTTTTCAAACAGTTTGCTACCTTTTCTATGCTATTGATTATTAGTATGCTTTGATAGATTTTTTCCAAGCATCCATAGCTTTTTGGAAGCACCTATTTTAGGCTTTTAGCCATAGCAACAAGGAAGTGAACTTTTGATAAAATGCTTTGCAAACATGTATGATAAATGTAGTAGCATAAACAAGGTGTTGAATCCTTTGAAAATGCCTCAAAGAAATGTGGTTTCATGGTGATGGAATGGCATGACAAATGCCATGACAAGCAAATTGTTATGGGATTGTCATGGCATTCCATCACCATTGAGACCACATTTCTTTGAGGCTTTTTTTCAAACAATTTGTTTCCTTTCTATGTTATTGATTATTAGTATGCTTTGATAGATTTTTTCCAAGCATCCATAGCTATTTTGGAAGCACCTATTTTAGGCTTTTAGCCATAGCAACAAGGAAGTAGAATCAAGCTTGATAAAATGCTTGCAAACATGTATGATAAATGTAGTAGCATAACAAGGCAAAATTTAACCTGCTTGAAAAAATGCCTCAAAGAAATGTGGTTCATGGTGATGGAATGCCATGACAATCCATAGCAATTTTCTTGTCATGGCATTCCATCACCATGAGACCACATTTCTTTGAGGCATTATTTTCAAACAGTTCATTACCTTGTCTATGCTATTGCTTACTATTATTCTATGATAGATTTTTTCTAAGCATCCATAGCTTGTTTGAAAGCACCTGTTTTAGGCTTTTAGCCATAGCAGCAAGGCAATGAACTGTTTGATAAAATGCTTTGATAGACATGTATGAAGAATGTGTTAGCATAGACAAGGCAGTGAACTCTTTGAAAAAATTCCTCAAAGAAATGAGGTCTCATGGTGATGGAATGCCATGACAATCAAAAGCATTTGATTGTCATGGCATTCCATAAGGTCATGAGACCTCATTTCTTTGAGGCATTTTTTCAAAGAGTTCATGCTGCCTTGTCTATGATATTGCTTACTATTATGCTTTTGATAGATTTTTTCCAAGCATCCATAGCTTGTTCGAAAGCACTTGTTTTAGGCTTTAAGCCATAGTAACAAGGCAAGTGAACTATTTGAAAAAATGCTTTGGTAGACATGTATAAAAAATGTGGTAGTATAGACAAGAAGTTTTGAAAAATGAAAGTGGTCTCATAGAATGCCATGACAACTTAATCACGATTGGCAGCTGCTCCTAGTTATTAGTTATGCAATGTGAAGTAATTGCATAACTGCTTAGGTTGACTTTGTAAAAACTATATTGTAATTGAAATTTTGTCATCTATTAGCATCTAGTTATTAGTTATGAAATGTGAAGGAATGCTTTGAGTTTGAAAGATGTGCAATGCAATGTAATCAACGTTATGAATATAAATTACAAAAATATATTTTTTACTAAGTTACCGGTTCGGTTTTGGGTTCGGGTTCGGTTCGAGAACCCGGTTCGCCGGTTCGGGAATTTATTCTTTGGGGTTGGGTTCGTTTTGGGTTCGGTAATACAAAAACATATAAAAAACAGAAATATATACATATTTGCAGCAGTAATCAAGTTCAGAATACACCACCATATTAATAGTCAAATAACATAGCAAAAATACACCCACTTTCATAATCAAATATTAAAATATTAGTGATACTCGAATGTCATGATACAAAATTATAAATTAAAGTTCAAACATAAAAATGTCAAGTGTTTACAATCAGCCATTATTGATCATTGATCAATTTGAAAAGTGTGAACATTTTTCTGTGTGGAAGGCAAACAAGAAAGCAGTGTTACATAATTATTTACATTGTGAAAGAGCCAAAACCTTTTTCTTGCAGATCGTAGAAGAATCTCAGTGATTTTTTGGGTGTCCTTTCCTTAGAATGGAACTATCTTGAGCCATGAATGATTGACCATGAACTATGAGAAAGAAATAAGATAAATCATGCAACTTGTTGCAATTTCTTTCCTCGGGAAAAGGGTAAAGTTTTCTTTTCAGGGAGAATCTCCTTTAGAGTTTGAACGCATTGATAATTTTCAAGATAGACTTAGCCAAATATGTCATCTAGGTTTGAAGCTTTTAGGTAAAATGTTTGCTTCTTAAAATTTTGTTCAAAATTCAAGATGTAGGCTCTCCTCCCTTAGGGAAGAGAAGGCCTATCAAACCTAACACTCTTATGCAACACTTCTTAAGTTCTTGTTGATGCAGTATTAGATGCGAAGTTTCAAAATAGGCATGGTTATATAAATTCTCATCTCGACTGTCATTGCATCAAATTAAGAATTTTCAATCCTTTATGGTCTAGACAAGAGAAGTATGGAGTAGTGTTCCAATGCTAAAGTCTTATTGTGAATCTCTTTGCTATGAGTGGTTCAAAAATGAGGAATCTATCTTCTGCACCAAATGAGAAATATTCACAATATGTGCTAGGAAGGAATAAGTCCATAAGATCAAGTATGCAAGAACTGAGAATTGCAAAATTGGCTTACATTTGACTTCCACACACATAAATTTTCACACTTTTCGATGTTCACACGTAAGTCAAAAAGTATATGTGCGTAAGTTGTAAAGTATACACTTGAATACACGTAACTCATATCTATTGAACCATGAATTTATAATGCAAATATGGACACCATCGATAAAAAAGATTTGTATTAAAAGCAAATAGCCATGTACGCATACATCAATATATGTCGATATAAGTATAAAATATATTTACAAAATAGCCATATAGGCTTATGAGAATGCCATATAGGCATACAATGTCAAATATATCCAATACAAAATATGTACAAAATTGCCATGTAGGCATACAACAAAGGGCTCGCATTTTAAATTCATTTCTCTCCATGCTCTGGTTCAAATACAATTCTCTTTCCCTTTGCAGCAGTCGATGGCGATAATTCGTCACCCATTTCGCTGTGCTCGAGGAGTGCTCCTACTCCTCCTCCTAGTGTTTAGCTCCTAGTGAAGTTTTAACTGTTACAATAAGAAGTAAAGACATAATATATAGAAATTACATTATAAAAATTGATATATTTAACAAAATAATCACTTATGGCCATCTCACGATGCTCTCCTCGATGGAAATATTTGCACGCCGATGTTGAGGCATGCTCAAGCCACTGTATAAACCATCCAAATAGGAATTAAACTATGAATCAATAATGGTTTTATTTTTCACTAGAACTAGTTCATCTATAACAACGAATGTAAATTGAAATTTAGTAATTTGCCTCATACCTCCCCTATCAGAGCCATCGAGGATTGTATAGCGGAGGAAACACCAATATCCATTGCCCTCATAACATTTGGCGGTGTTTCTGTCACCAACATCTGAAAATAAAACAACAAATTATTCAATCACAAAAAAGTTACAATAGCGATCCACGTGATGACTTATAATGTATGAGATCTAATGAACAAAATTTTGAGTACAAGTATTAAACTATATATTTCTGATTATTAGTTATCGAATTTGAAGTAATGCTTTGAGTTTGAATGATGTGTAATGAAACATAACCAAAAATATGAATATAAACTACACAAATCTATTAAGCTTAGAATTCATTAGTTAAGTTCTCTTTATTCTATATTACCTCCGTGAATGTTTGATCAAATCTACTGGCACTAGGAGGTGTTTCCTTGAAACCTCCAACATTACCCTGTTCAACATCTAAAATCACATATTAAAATACCATTCGTAAAACAATGCTATTAACATGTAATAAATTTATAATTTTTTACTAGTTACATACCCCACTGATAGGTGTACTGCAAAAATAAGTAGGTGGATGATTGGTGTATCTAGTCTCTACACTGTGACCCTGCAATTTTATTAAAATAATAAAACTAAATTAGTTAATCTTGCATTTCACAATTGAAATTTAATAAATTAAATTCAACATTGAACATGCTGAATTTTACTTGAGTGTCAATGCCATATGCATCATGCAAAATGTCAGTCATCCTCTCCATCCCCGTAGATGCATACGGATCGGGCTGCGTAGGAGCATATGGATCCTGCGTAGCACCCTCTTGAGTGTTGGTAGGGTCATACGAACAAGTCGCCCCGCAAGATTGACACACATGGGTTCGAAGGCCACCACCTAAAGACTCCCCTAGATGGCGTTGTACAATAGGGCTAGTGTGATGGATGACACTCCAGGTCAAAGTTGTGATCGCTTGCAATGTCTCTATGTTGGCACTCTCCTTCGCAATGACAGGCATCACAATCTGCTCATGAGGTGGCCTAGCGAGAGGTTGTCTCCCTTGCCGCGTAGGATCCAGCTGTGCACCGGGCCTATCTTGAGCTGACCCCTCACCTCTCCCCTGGAACTCCCTCATATCAAAATAATTTTGGATTTGGTTCAATACAAACTCACTGTATAGTTTCCTAAGAAAATATTGAGGGACTTCACAATTATTGAACGGTGGGTAATCAAAGACCATATACCATCTTTCATAAAAATGGTTTTTAATCTCTTGGTGGTGGCACCAATGAATAGGAAACCTCTTTGCATTGAGGGTAAGATTTTGATTTGTTTTAGGGTCAGCGAATAGAGAGCACAAATCACCTTTAGTAATTTTTAAATCTTTTACTTGTTTATATGATAATTTGTCTGCATAATATACCCTGGCTATCTGCCTCCTATCTTGTCATCCAGATATTTGTTGGGTGATTGCATCTACATTTGTCAACATATATTTCAATGAATTTGCTAGAAGCATTCTTTCTGTGGTTGAAGCATTTGGATCACTCAACCTACTGATAGAATCCTCAAGTTGTTTTCTATTGTTCTCAATTTCACTCCTCAAATTTTCTTGAGTGCCAGGAGGGTGTTGAGAGAATGGTGGGGGAGGTTGATTTTGTTGAGGATTTTGCTGTTGAGGATTTGCCTCCTCTTCTTGTTGAGGATTTGTAGGATTTCCTACAATTTTTTTTTTAAAAATCAAATCTAACCTAAAACAAACAAAATCAATTTCAAACTAACAAACTCAAAACAAATAGCAAACAATACTTACCTCCCACATCTCGTCATCGTCGTGGCGCCATATTTGCAAAGAAAATCCAATTGTTCTTGATGAAATAGGTAGAAATCCTTCCTCCTAGAACACGAGCCTGAAAGTGAGGTTTTTTGGCCGCGAGAAGAGCTGAGAAACAGTAAAAAGAAAATGATACATATTTCACTTTTTTTTTTGCTTTTAAAATCACATAACGCGAGTGCGTTATAACACGCTCGTGTTATCTCTTTTCAATTTTTTTTCCCATTTGGCCACAAAAGTGCAACCAACTTCATGCACCTGCCCAATAAGAAGTAAAGACATTAATATATAGAAATTACATTATAAAAAATGATATATTTAACAAAATAATCACTTACGGCCATCTCACGATCACTCTCCACAAGGAAAATATTCGCACGTCGATGCTGAGGCATGCTCAAGCCCTGTATAAACCATCCAAATATAAATTAAACTACGAATCAATAATGGTTTGATTTTTCACTAGAACTAAGATAGATGTAATAATGAATGTAAATTGAAATTTAGTAATTCTTCCTCATACCTCCCCTGTCAGAGCCATCGAGGATTGTATAGAAGATGAAACACCGCTATCCATTTCCCTTGTAACATTTGGAGGTGTTTACACCTCCAACATCTGAAAATAAAACAACAAATTATTCAATCACAAAAAAGTTACAATAGCGATCCATGTCATGACTTATAATGTATGAGATCTAATGAACAAAATTTTGAGTACTTATTAAACTATATATTTCTGATTATCATGCTTACTATTTTCCCTATCCATATCTTGTTCGAAAGGACATGTTTTTAAGATTTTACCCATAGCAGCAAGCCACTGAACTGTTTGATTAAATTCTTTCGTAGACATGTACAATAATTGTGGTGGAATAGAGAAGGCAGTGAACTATTTGAAAAAATGCCTCAAAAGAAATGGGGTCTTGTGGTAATGGAATGCCATTACAAACAAATGCACATCATGGCATTCCATCACCATAAGACCACATTTTTTTTAGGCATTTTTTCAAAAATTTTATTACCTTCTCTATGGTATTATTGCTTCCTATTATGCTTTGATAGATATTTTTCCAAGCATCCATAGTTTTTTTAAAAGCACCTATTTTAGGCTTTTAGCCATAGCAGCAAGGAAGTGAGTAGTTTGATAAAATGCTTTGGTGCACATGTATGAAAAATGTGGTATCATAGAAAAGGTGGTGAGCAGTTTGAAGAAATGCCTCAAAGAAATGTGGTCTCATGGTGATGAAATGGAATTCCATCACCATGAGACCACATTTCTTCGAGGAATTTTTTCAAACTACTAACTGCTTTGTCTATGCTATTGCTTACTATTATGGTCTCATAGATTTTTTCCAAGCATCCATAGTTTGTCGTGCAGGTGCACCTTTGCAAGCACATGCTTTCATGTGAAGTAATTGCATCACTGCTTATGTTGAATTTCTAAACAACTATATTGTAGTTGAAATTTTGTCATCTATCAACATCTAGTTATTAGTTATGGAATGTGAAGTAATGCTTTGAGTTTGAATGATGTGCAATGCAACGTAACCAACGATATGAATATAAACTACACAAATCTATTAAGTACAATTCATTAGTTAAACTCTTTATTCTATTACCGCATGTAGGTTTGAGTAAATCCACTGGCACTGGGAGGTGTTCCCTTGAAACCTCCAATATTACCCTGTTCAACATCCAAAATCACATATTAAAATACCATTCGTAAAACAATGCTATTAACATGTAATAAATTTATAATTGTTTACTAGTTACATACCCCACCGATAGGTGTACTACAGAAAAAAGTAGGTGGAGGGACATATCCAATCTCAACATTGTGACCCTGCAGTTTTATTAAAATCATAAAACTAAATTAGTTAATCTTGCATTTCAAAATTTAAATTTAATAAATTAAATTCAATGAACATGCTAACTTTTACCCGAGTATCAATGCCATACGCATCATGCAAAATGTCAGCCGCCCTCTCCATCTCCATAGCTGCATACGGATCCTACGTAGTAGCCTCCTGAGTGTCGATGGGGTCATATGAACAAGTCGCCCCACAAGATTGACACACATGGGTTCAAAGGCCACCACTCGAAGACTCCCCTAGATGGCGTTGTAGAATAGGGCTAGTATGATGGATGACACTTTGGGTCAAAGTGTTGACCGCTTGCAATGTCTCTACGTCGACACTCTCCTTCACAATGACAAGCATAACAACGTGCTCACAAGGTGGCCTAGCGAGAGCTCATCTCCCTTGCCGCATAGGATCCTGTTGTGAACTGGTCCTATCCTGAGCCGACCCCCCACCTCTCCCCTGGAAGTCCCTCATATCAAAATAATTTGGGATTTTGTTCAATATGAACTCACTGTATAGTTTCCTAAGAAAATACTGGGGGACTTCACAATTGTTGAACGGTCGGTCATCAAAGACCATGTACCACCTATCATAAAAATGGTTTCCAATCTCTTGGTGGTGGCACCAATGAATAGGAAACCTCTTCGCATTGAGGCTAAGATTTTGATTTGTGCATGGGTCAGCGAATAATGAGCACAAATCACCTTTTGTAATTTTTAAATCCTTTACTTGTTTATATGATAGTTTATCCGCATAATATGCCCTACCCGCCTACCTCCTATCTTGCCATCCAGTTATTTGTTTGCTAATTGAATCTACATTTTTTAACATATCTTTCAATGAATTTTCTAGGGTCATTCTTTATGTGGTTGAACCATTTGGATCACTCAACCTACTAATAAAATTCTCAATTTGTTTTTTGTTGTTCTCAATTTCACTCATTAAATTTTGTTGAGTGCTAGGAGGGTGTTGAGTGATTGGTGGAGGTTGTTGTTGAGGTTGATTTCTTGGTGAGGATTTGAGGGTTTGCGGGTTCATTTGCATCACCTACAAATTGAAAAAAAAAATCAAATATAACCTAAAACTAACAAAATCAACCTAAAACTAAGAAATTCAAAACAAATAGCAAACAATACTTACCTCTCCCACCTCTTCATCATCGTGGTGCCATCCTTGCAAAGAAATAGCAACTATTGTTAAATATTTTTGCACAATACCTCCTCCTAGAACGTGAGCGTGAACATTGGGGGTTTTAGCTGCGAGCAGAACAAAAAAATAGTCAAAGTGAAAATGAATGACTTTCACTTTTTTTTTGCTTTTAATGTGCAATAACATGAGCGCGTTATAATGCGCTCGCACTATGAGGTTTCAAATGTTTTTTAAAAAGTGGCCACAAAATTGCTAACCAACTTCATGCACCCACCCATGACCAATTTACCAAATCACTAACATGTCCTCGGTGTTGGCGCATATCGATCGGGTAGCTCTTCAACAATAAAGAATCGACATCTAGAACTCGAAACATGGCCTCCAAGTCAAGGTCAGTGTCATGGATAACTTGAGCATCATAAATGGGTACTCGACGGATGTGCCAAACATTCTGAAGTGTGATAGTCACCTTGTCGGTAGGGAGGTAGAATGAAGAGGTCTTTGAATGCTAATACTCCACAAGCGTCATCATCATCGCAAGGTGTGTACAAATCTCTGACATGTGCAATGAATCCTAATCTGATGGATCCTAGAAAGAAGTTATAATCATCCCTGAAATGTGCCAACCGAAACAAAAAACCAGGTCTCCTCTCCCGCAATTGTAAAGCATGAAAGGTCTCCTACACTCATCACACACACAACGAAAAATTTGCTAAAAAATAGAAAATTTATAAGAAAGGCATCCTAGGAGCACAAGTGCACCACTTTATACAAGTGTTTTGTGCTATCAATCTTGCAATTGTGTCGCACTTTTACAAGAGCGCTGCTAAAAAGCAACTGCGTCGCTTCTCACATGTGTGTTGCATTGGTCCATTTTTCAACTGTTCCACTCTAGAGCAAGTGCGCTAATCTAAACACACGTGTTACTCTGGAGAATTTCATAGGTGCATGGCTAAATTACACATGTGAAACTTTTACAAGTGCGCTTAGGGTTTAACATCTGTGTCACAACAAGTGTGCCACTCTGGTAGAAGGCATCTGCATGAGATTTTTACAAGTGCACCATTGACTATAATAAGTGTGTCGTTGAAATTGCAATGCACTTGTTGACCATTTTTTACCTAAAAAATACCTATCTAAAAATGTGTGCAAGCAAAAATTTTTGAGGTACGTACTGTGGGTCCTATGTCGGCTAGATGCTAGAACTCATAGACTTGATCTACAAGGTGTAGTGGGAGCGCATAGCTAGCCATCATGTCAGGTGCTTTAAAGGGGCTCTCTCACAATCTCTCAAATTTTCAAACTCAAAGTATGCAAATGAAGTGGAAAATGATCCTTGGCTCTTATTTATGCATGAAAATTAGGATTTTTGACCTCATAGTAGGGTGCAAACCTAGGCTTTTGTCCTTTTCTCTCCATGTTTGAGCTTGGTAGCCTATTTGAAGCATTTTTCAATGTCTTGGGGCTTATTTTCACATCCTCTTTGCCGTTGAATTGATTTTATATCCTTATCACAATCTTGACCTAAAAATTGAAAGTTCTGCTCAATCTCTTGAGGGGGGAGTATACCAGCATCCAAAATTTATTCCTTCCATTGCGGCATAGTGGGGCATCTGAAAAAATCATGACTTTTTTAAATTTTTTATATGAGAAGTGTTAGTTATTTGAACCAATGTAACAAGTACCTCGCTTCAAAGAAGGGAAAAATGTTGACACTTAAAATTGTCCTGATAAATATCATGCATCCAAATTTAATTACTAACACCATTTTCATCTTGATTCGACCATTTTCATCTATTTAATTAAATAATCTTGATTGTTTAATTAAATTCATCATTCTCTTCTACTAATCGGATAATCAACATTATTTGGCTAATTTACCTCTTTCATACTAATTTTCATCCTATTTGATTAAATAATGTGAATTATTTAATTAAATTCCCCAACTCCTCTCATTTGATTAAATAATCTTAATTATTTAATTGTCATTAATTCCCCCTTTAAATTAAATGAGCTAATTGTTTAATTAAAATCCCAAATTCCCTCATCTTGCACAATTTAATTATATCTGAGCAATTATTTAATTGACTAATATCATTTAATCCCTCCAATTTCTCCCACTTATAGAGGAATATTCCTCCAATTCAAATTCAAATAATTTCCCTCCAACATGGAAATATCTTGCATATTCCTCCAAAAATTAAGGATTTGTGTTTGTTGATCTCAATTTCAACCCTTGATTAACTTTATCAATCCATGTGATCTTCAATCTCATCCATGGATTTGATCCTTGATTCATGTCAATTCCTCTCATCAATTTTTATCCCTTGATTAAACAAATTGATCCTAGCCATTGATTCACCTAAAATTCCTATAAATAGCCTTCATTTCATGAGTAATGGATCCACAAAGCTTGAGATTAATTACACTATAGTCATTTTTCGAGTCATCTTTGAGAGCATTTAGCCATTTGGCATCAATTTCATCCATTTCTCCATTAAAGAATCACTTCAAATCTTGCTTCAACAATGGGATTGGGAAAGGGTTGATCATTCCACACCAATTCAACACCAATCCCCCAATGGGATCAGGTTTGCAAGTGTAATTAGGTTTCCTTATATCAAATTGCTTTTAGTTTCATTTTAATGGCTTCTTAATTAGATTTTCAAAGATTTCATTGGGAATATGAATTAAGTAGGCTAATTGCTTGATTTAATTGTGTATTTCAATCATGTTTAGCTTTCTCATAATTCATGTACACAAATCTAAAAGCCCTAATGTGGATAATAAACTTAAGAAGGAAAACTAGGTCATGTAGGATCAGTCATGTTCACCAAAATGTAAAGGAAAAAGAACTTTTGTTTGATCTTAGTCTAGGCTAATATAATATGATGCATAAACATAAGCATAAATTAACTTAGAATAAACATAAATAATAGTTGGGTACTAAAACATAGAGCAAGTAATACATGCTATTTTCATGAAAATAAATAAGAGGATAAGAATGCTTAGCTTGATAACCAATGAGTGACTGAGGATTAGTGAATACATAGAATTTGATGTCTTGGGATCAAGAGCATGGTATCAAGTTATCAAATATTAATCTCAAAATCAAGATATTCTATTAATTATGTAGGGGTAGATCCAAGGGGTAGGGGTGAATCCTCCACCATGATTGTGTCATGAACAAATGAACTTGTATTATGTAATTTGTAAACCTCTTATCTCTACTTCACTAATGTGACTTTGCTTCTTCTTCATTTTTTCTATCTAAGGGCTTGTAGTATCAAAAAACACCTAGAATGAGTTTTCATTATGTCACATGGGGACACATTCTCTAAGGTCAATCCCTAGAAAACAAGAGAGAAATTATTAAGGTCAACACTATTTGTTCATGCAAACACTCCTAAGAATGTATGTGCAAAATTAGATTCATTTTAGTGCACCAATCAAAGTGCACAAATATGCAAATGATATACAAATGAGCTACTTAATCACTTAATCTCTGTAACGAATGCATTGAACCTTTTTAAATACAAGGACATGACAACACATTGTACAATTTTATAATTAATTAGTCTTAGGTACAAAGGATCAAGATAGGATTTGAATTTAAATTTGAATGAGAAAAATTTATGACCACGAACTAGTTTGAAAACAAGAAATAGACTAAAGTATGGTAGAAATGATATGTATGGAAAAATTAGGCATAGATAAATGTGATTATGATAGATAAAATCAATGGATGAGAATGTCTAAACATTACAATCGAATGGAAGTAGGTGTTTAAGGGAGTGCAACATAAATAAGAAATGGGTAAGAATAAATGTATAGGTCCATAACTATGTTAGAAATGTTGTTTATAGAAAAAGTGGGCATAGATAAATGTGATTAGGACATATATAATCAATTCTTGGGAATGTTTAAATATCACAATCTAATGTAAATAGGTGTTTAAGAGAACACAACATAAATAAGAATAAATGTATAGGTCCATAAGTATGATAGAAGTGATAGTGTATGAAAAAAGGGACATCTAGATAAATGTGATTAATAAGATAAAATCAATGCTTGGGAATGTCTAAACATCACAATCTAATGTAAATAGGTGTTTATGAGAACACAACATAAATAAGAATTAAGTAAGAATTGTTGGAGTACAAGACCATTGATAGGGGGTGAATCAGTGGTCTAATGAGAAACCAAATTTCAAAACTTAACCCACTTGTATTATGCAAAGAAACCCATTGAAAACACTTCAAACATGATGTGCAAGTACTTGAACAATGATGAACAATCAAGCACAATATGGCAAACCACCAAGAGAAGGAAAAACACAATTTTTATGAGTGGAAAACCCTAAAAGGTGAAAAAAACTGTACAAATAAGTTTCATTAAGCCTCACTGGCCAAAACCTCACTGGTTACATATTGTATGCCTCACTAGCAAAACAACAAGCCTCACTAGCTACACTTTATGCCTCACTGGCTACTCAATCTACCTCACTAGCTTCTCAATATGCCTCACTAGCAATCAAACAACACTTCAGAAGAATTAACCAAAGCTCATAGGGTTACTCTGTTTCCATACAATTCACTGCTCTATCCCTACATCAGCAAAACTCCATCTCCCTTAGTTACATACAAACACTTAACATGAAACCCTTCTTGTATACATAGATAACCACATCATTACAAGAATCCTTTCACCTTGACAAACATAAACAAGGTTTCAACTAAAATATTTATGAATAGAAAATAATCAAACTCTACTTACAATTTGACTGTAACTTGCTTGTATGATTAAATAGCTGACACAAAAATGCCTTATTGTGATGATAATAATTCATAGACAAAATTGGACACCAAACAAATGAACATATTTACATCCAAAAAACTATCAAACACATCGACATTCTTTCTTTACTCCAACTCATCCTCAAGTCACCTGCAATCATGTTCTAATGTCATACTAATCTTTGCAAAGACAAGGTCTCATAAACTTCAACACACTCTATCATGAGAGAATGAACACATATGATAAACCCAATCAAAGAAACTGATATATGCAAGCACTATATAATACTAATATTTAAAAAACTTCATCCCTGAGTATACTATCACAAAAGACATGGTATTAACGCCATCCAAAAACTCTCTTAGAGCCCCTTTCTTTCAGTCACATTCAAAACCTAAGATCACTAAACTTGTGCAATGCAGTAAAAAAAAATCTTGAATCCCTATTTTTTCAACTCTTCATTTCCATGAATATACTTTAATATACACACATACTACAAGGTCTTTAACACCCTCTTTTTGGCATCCAGATAACAATCATACCAAAATTCAAATCATATCAAAGCATTGATGACCTTTCACATTCCATCGTTCCTCCAAACAATTACAAACCTATGAGCAACCAAACACACGTTGATGACACTTCACATACCCGTCAATGTGAAGACATGTAGAAATAACCATTCACCAGGTTTAAACAAGGACCGTTGATCTTCAAACCCCCACCAATCCATATATTAAATTAAATCCTTTGATTTGTCTTTAGGTGGTTTAATATGATACATTGACTTGCTTGGTGGGTTAAGGGACCGGTTGCCCAATGTAAGTGACCCCCTTAAGTGATCACTTAATTGACCTTTAACCGTTGATAGCAAGTCACCTTCAAAACATAACATAAAGTAAACCTTGTTATAAACTTTGCACAAAGTCTTCTATTTAGGGTTTTAGAATCAAGATGTCAACACTAGATAAACCCTAAACAATTCCAATAAACTTGAGCCTCTTGCGATTGATCTTAGATTAGTGCAAATCAACCTTGAAATGAGCTTTGATGCGGGATATTTTGCCACTGATATTGGTCAAGAAAAAAATACTTGCTTTGATGAAGAATGTGCATAGAATTTAGAACCTTGAAATGAAAGAACTACGGTATACATCAACCAGGTGTTTGTGACTTGAATCATAACTGAAATATCTTGAAGAACTACTAAAATGCATCAAGTAACAATAACTTTGCATGTTGTACCAAAGACCACCAAGCATCAACACAAAGATACATTCTAACAAACATCAATACCATGTAGACAAGCACCTTTACAAATCTTGCATCAATCACCATGAAGAATGAAACAACACACTGTAATACCAAGAATTGAATGAGAAAGTTCCTTTGCTTATGACCCCATTTTGACACCAATGAACTATACACCATACACCATACACCATTCACCTTTGGCAAGAATGGGCAAGTTTCTCATCAACCTTTGTACCAATCCCAACAAACCATCATGAACTTTGAAGAGTTTCTCCTTTGCATATGACACCATGGCTCCTAAGGAACCTTTGCACCAACACTGACATCTTGACATCAATGACAAACACTGCCACTGCCAACAAAAATAAATATATAGGTGGCCCATAAGTATGATAGAAGTGATAGTGTATGAAAAAAAGGGACATAGATAAATGTGATTAATAAGATAAAATCAATGCATGGGAATGTCTAAACATCACAATCTAATGGCAGTAGGTATCAAAGAGAATGCAACATAAATAAGAATTGGGTAAGAATAAATGTGTAGGTCCATAAGATTCAAAGTTCAGACCAAGAAAAACACCTAGTCTTTGTTTGGCATGCTTGAAATCTGGGAGAATATGAGAAACGGCTACATACTTAAAATATACTCGTGTGGTAGGTGTGAGTCTCAGTGTTAGTAGTTACTATGATCAGTTTGACCAGGTTCGGTTCAGCCATTTCTAAAAATAGAAACGGAATAACCCACATCACTGCAATTATAACTGCATTCGTTGCCCTCGGTCCAATACAATCTATTCACACACTCTGTCTCTTGTTCATGCAATCCCTGCCTCTGCCCTCGAATTAAAACCCAATTGGCATTGGAAAATTGGGGACCATGAAAGGAAAAATTTCCCTGTACGGTGGCCAGATGTGCATGAAAACATTCTTGGCGTGTTGGTCGTGCAGTTGAAGTGAATGGTGATACTTATCACCTATGTCACCATATTCGACCGAATTTCATGTTGAAATTCGAAATTCGACGAATTTCAAAAAAATGTTTCAAATTCGACTAAATTCGACCAAATTCGGCAGTCAAATAAGGGCGTTGAAAATTTTCATAAAGCGATTTTTTTTTAGGGTTTTTTTGTTATATAGCTGAGGGCGACATTCGATATTATTTCATCTCTTTCTCGCGTCGGCGTCTGCAAGTCATTTCATTTTTTAGTGTTCGCTTTTGCTTGTCAGTTGTCATCTATTGCGGCTTCAATCTCTACTTCGACGACTCTAGTGGCTGTCACTTGCGTCGGCGTGCGGCCATCAACAAATATCGGCTTCAACAGTGGCCGTCACTCTGAAGTCGTCACTCTGCGTCCCCCTGTAGGTTGCGGGCCTGCGGCCATCAACAAATTTTTGATTCAACTTCGGCATCTCCACAATCCGCGCCGTTTCCTCTGCAAATCACCCGACCTCAGCCGTCGAAGGAGGTAGAAGATTTTTTTTTGTTTTTTTAAAATTTAGGGTTCCATAATTTTATGCGAATGATTTTTACTATTAGCCATTAGGTATCCAAAGTTCTAAAAATCTAAACTATATTTAATATTTTTCATTTGTTTTAATATTTAATATTTTATTTTGTATTTAATATTATGTTTACAGTTTACTTATTAGTAAATAATGTGTCCAGATCATTTTTATTGTAAACGTAAAATACGAAAATGTAAATTATATAAATATATTTATATTATTATAGACTTTCAAAGTTTCAGTTATTAAGTTTATTAATATTTAGTATTTTTTATTAATATTAAAGGCTTCTTAATATTTTAGTATTTTTATTATTTTATATTTTATAGATTTTTGGTACTGTAAATTATATTAATAAAATTATAGATTTCTAGTACTTATTATTTATTAATATTTAGTGTTTTCATTTTATTTTTATGTTAATAAAAATATGTTAAATATATTTATGTTTATTAAAATTAAATTTAGTATTTTTTATTTTGTTTTTAGATTTAAAATAAGAAATCTATATATTTTGTCTCAATGTTGTTTGAAATAAAATTGTGGATGTTTTAACTTTTAAATATTAAATATTATTTTGTCATTCAAACATACATATTATGGCTCCCAAGAAATCAACTGCGGAAGCATGGAAATATATCACTCGCAATGGTACTGACCTCAAATGCAACAAGTGTCAGAAACCTTTTATTGGCGGTTTGACAAGGGAAATGGACCATTTACTTGGTATTACAAATGGTGCAGGAGAAGGTGTTACAGCATGTCCTGACGTTACCCCAGAAATGAGAGCTGCTTTAGAAAAAGAACAGTCCTCTTCAATTATAGGAAAGATGAAGAAAACACAAAAAAAATAGAGAATTGAAGAGGATATGTCTCAATCTAGATTCTCAGCATCTATTATGTCTTCCTCTTCTGGTTTATCCAAACCGGTGAGGGCATCAACAGAGAGTGGAACATTGAAAAGCTTCTGGAAACCAGTAGAGAAACAGGAGGTGGATGATGCTATAGCTGATTTGTTTTACACAAGTGTTATTCCATTCAATGTTGCAAGTAGTCCACATTTTCGTAATGCTGTTCACAAAATTGCAGAGTTTGGCAAAGGGTACACTCCCCCAGGTTCAGAGACTATCAAGACAACTCTTTTGCAGAGGTCAAAAGATAGAGTGACTGATAAACTAGCTACTATCAAATCCTCTTGGAGGAAAACAGGTTGCACTATATTGAGCGATGGATGGTCAGATTTATGTCAAAGGCCATTGATAAATATTTTGGTGGCTTGTCCTAAAGGTGTTGTGTTTTTGAAAGTGATTGATACCATGAACCACAAGAAAACTTCTGAGTACATTTTTCAAATATTAGAGGAAGCCATTCTTGAAATAGGGGTGGAAAATGTGGTTCAAGTGGTAACTGATAGTGCCGCAAATTGTGTGGGAGCTGGGAAGCTGATTGCAGAGAAATACCCACAAATATATTGGAGCCCATGTGCAGCCCATTGTCTTGATTTGTTGCTTCATGACTTGGCTAAATTCCCATGGGTACATGAAGCTATTCACAGAGGAAGAGCAATTGCAAATTTCATAAGGAATCATCGTCTCACATTGAGTCTTTATAGGCGGCATGCATCCAGGGAGTTGTTGAGGCCTTGTGAAACAAGATTTGCTTCATTTTATATCACTTTGAAAAGAGTGGTTGAAGAAAAGGCAGCTTTGAGGTCTGTAATTTGTTCCAATGAATGGGAACACTCAGTGCTTTCTAAAGGTCCTAAGGGGAAGAACGTAGAGCAAATCATTCTGAATAGCAATTTCTGGGAAAGTGCAGCCAAGGTTTTACTCATATGTGAACCAATTGTTGACGTGCTTCGTATGGTTGATGGTGACACTCCTTGCCTTGGCATGCTTTATGAAAGCATGGACCGTTGTAAGGAAACTATTCAAAAAGCACTCAATAATGTAGAAGCAGAATATATGGAGATATGGGAGGTAGTTGATTGCAGATGGAAAATGATGCACACACCTTTACATGCAGCAGCTTGCTTTTTGGAGCCTAAATTATTTTCTATTGATAGAGAAGGTGACACTGAAATTATGGGAGGGCTTTTAGAAGCTGTTGAAAAGTATGAATCAAATCCATCAATTTCAGCACTAATCAGAAGTCAATTTTGGGTATACAAAAGAGGAGAAGGGATGTTTGGAATGTCAGCAGCCAAATATGACATGACACATGTACCTGCATATACATGGTGGATGACCTATGGAGCACAAACTCCTGAGCTACAAAGGTTTGCTATTCGAGTTTTGAGTCAGGGAGCAAGTTCATCAGCTTGTGAGAGGAACTGGAGTTGCTTTGACCACATCCATTCCAAAAAGAGGAATAAATTGTTGTCCGGAAAGTTGGGAGATCTTGTCTATATTCGCAGCAATTTAAAATTGCTCATGAACAAATCAACAAAAGACTCTTCATCACAACAAATTCGTGAAGACATAGCAGCACTAGATGCAGATGAGCCTGACTTTGCAGATGAAGAATTGAGTACTGATACAGATGATGATGATTTAGTATCTCAGCCAAGTGCTCTTGATGACTTGGAGCTTTTTTGAAGTTCTAAAGTCTTTACTGTTATTGTACCTTTTTGACAAAAGAACATCTTCACAATCGTGATTTCACATGTTTCTTATGGTTTATATTTTATAAATGTGTCATCTTTTTGTAATGATTCAAATATATGTATCAATGTTAAACTATTTAGAGAATTGTATGGAGATATTACTTATATTTATAAAAAAAATAAAAAATTTACATAAGTCGAATTTTTTCCTTGTCGAATTTCATTCGAATTTCAATGTTGTTGAATTCGAATTTGAATTCGAACCTGGTGACTTAGCTTATCACCATTACTCTGTTCATTATTGGGCACAAGTAGCTCGACATCCTTCTCAGAAAACACAAAGAACTAAATGCTGAGCAGAAGATAAAGAGCAAAGGCAAGGAGAAGAGATGGAGTTGAAGCATGTTGCGCGCGGGTGTATAAAGAAGACGGCGGGGCCGTGGATTGTGAGGTGGCCATCAGCGAAGGGGGTGCGTGAGATGACTGGGTGGCGAACTCCCTCTGCAAAGGAACGAGATAAAAACAGAGAGCGGGAGAGGCAACGCTGGGCGGTTGCCGCTAAAATCTTTGCGGGTCTCCGTGCTCATGGCAACTATTGCCTTCCTAAACATGCCGATCGTAATGAAGTGCTCAAGGCTCTCTGCAACGAAGCCGGCTGGCATGCTGAACAGGACGGAACCACTTACAGAAAGGTCAAAACATTTTCTTTCTTTACATTCCGAATTGGCTCTGTGCTGTGTGCACTAGATTCTTGATTCTTTCACTGTTTTTGGCCACAGAATTCGAGATTTGAGTTACCAGCAATAGAGCCTCCCAGGACAACCAGCCCCATTTCCTTAAGCAACCATTTTTATGAGCAACGCGAAAGATCACAAATTCAGAGCAGATTTAGTTCGTTTCCAGCAGAATATGGAGCTGAACAGGGTGATTAAAGTTGGAACAACAAATCTGGAGAGGGAGAAAGAAATGATGTTAGGTTCCTGCTGAGATACAAGACGGAAAATATGGCCCAGCAATTGCCCACGCTATCGGAGGTTGTTTTGTATGCAGGACATCTTAAGACCATGGAGGAAAGGAAAGAGAGAAAACACACAAGGAGAACAATTCTCTTTAAAAATGACTTTGCTTTTCCTTTTATCTCAAAGTTCCCTAGCCTCTAGTTCCAATTTGCCCTCCTTTTACATTCACATTCAAACTAGTTAATTTCAAAAATTAAATATTTTGTGCATGGATATTTTCATTTTTCAAATGACTAATACCTTTCCAATGATGATAGGAATTTTTATTTCAATGACTAATGCATAGCCTTTTTAAATAGATTTATTTAACCTTTTAAATTTTCTGTTCAAGAAGACAAGTTGTTAAATTATATAACATTAAGTCAATTTCAATAATAATAATCTCTTTTCAATAACTGCACAAGATCTTTTAACTGGGACATATTAAAAGTCTATTAAACTATTTTAAACTCATAATCATATTATATTTTTCATAAATACTCTAACAAGCATATTGAAGAGAAAATAAATGCAAATTCAAGAAGAGCCAATTAAATTTATGAAAATAAAACAAACAATTTTTAGGTCTATTAATGACACAAAAATCTAGAGACACTAAGTTTGGATCGGTTTCATAAGGCTACACAAGACTCATTTCACGACTTGAATTGAGTGAGGTGGGGAATTCAAGCATAATGTATTTACCCAAGCTAGCCATCGTCAAATTAATCACCATTGGAGAATCTATGCTTGCATGCTTAATGCAAATATAATATGTATCTATACAATACAATAGTCAATTTTTTGTAATCTAACCAATAGAAAATGGAATCAAATTGTTCATACACAAAATTCTAGAATTATGTCATAACAAAATAAACTCAATATAAACCAATCATGATATAAAAATATGACAATTTAATCAAATTATATTTAATCATTAATCATTGCATGATACTTAACTAAATAATATAATCATAAGCACATATAAAGTGAAAATAGTAAAGCTTAAAATTAATAGAGTTCAACATATGTAATCAAAATTTACACATATACGCTAAAGAAAAGAAGAAAGAATCAAAATTTGGAGGATGAGCAAGGAACAAAGAAAAAGAATAAGGAGCTATCGTTGTAAGTTGCTTGTTGGGATGAGACTCTTAGCTCCTTGACTAAGAATTGAAGCTCTCTTTTCTAGTTCCTTCTTGCTGTGTTTTATTTTTGGCTCCATTTTGCTATATTTTTTGTGTTATTTCTTAGTTCGATCTTGCCTTGTGCCCACCTTTTGATATATATAGTTGTTGTTTCTATTTCTATGTTTAAGACTATGATTTGCTTTATGTAAGGGTTTAGGGCCCTTCCCTTCTTAATATATCAAAACCATATGTAATCAAAATATACACGTCTAAAATGCATCATCATATATCTAGATGGAAATACAAAATATTATTGATAATACTAAAAGTATCAAAACTAAATAGTAATCAAGGAACGTACACCTATGGGCCTTAGAAGGCATGTTAACAATAAAATCAATCTTCTTAACATTAAACTCAATGCCTCTCTAATTTACAATAAGCCAACAAGAAACCACTTTTAACAACAAAAACACATAATTTATGTTTGTTTAAGTGTTCAAATATTATTTTTTAATTCTTGAATATGATCTATGTGTCACTTTTCTTTGTTAAGATAACATCAACATAATCCTCTATATTTTATGCATAATATTATGGAATATAAATGCCATTTCTCTTTGATATGTAGCTTTGGAACATTTGACAACATAAAACTAAATCAACATAGTATTATTTTTTCAAATATGTTGTGAAAGTAGTCTTATATTGATCTTGGGATTACTTATGATTTTATTATAACCAAAAATCCAATCCATATATGGGAACAATTTGTAACCAATAATGGAATCTACAACCATACTAATATTAAGAAGAACAAAAATCATCTTTAGGAGATTCTTTGATAAGATTGACAAATTTTTTATACAAGTATGATTATTAGGTGTAGCAATAGGTACCACATTAGAGATCTAAGGTAAGTAATCAATTAGTCTAATATATCCAACCTTTAAATGTTTTCTAATTTCTCATTAACCATTATTAAATCAACTCTTTCAAATGCATTTTTCTAATATTTTCCTTAATTTTTTTAATACTAGGCTCTAAGACAATGATATATGTCACAATAGTAAGATCTATGCCCACCATATCTCTACATGACCATTCAAAAATATCCCCAAATTATTTAAGAAAAATAATCTTATGTATTCATATTATACAGGGTAGTCACCTAGTTTCAAGATTTTTTTCTTCTCATTTTGGTTTATCTCTATATTATATGTACCACCAGTTCTATAAGTGTGTTACAATCTTTAATAAAAATTTGGGTGAGAAATGTATCAAAGAGGATTGTTACATTTAGAAGGAGAATCTTCATCAAAGTATAAACACAATAAAAAATAGCGAAAAAGCGAGGAAAGACTTGATTATGATGATAAGTGGGTAAATCCTTATATACTCTTAAGTATTTATCCAATGCACCATCATTTAAAGAGTATAAAATGGTGGATGTCTATCCATTGAACAATCAATTATTAAATCAAGATGAACTAAGGGTAAGTTAATAATACCACTGATATCATAAGAATAACCAACTCTCTTAGTGTCATTATTTTCAAGGATTTTAATAGGTTTATGAATGCCTTGTTGATTCAAATATTTTTTTGTTGCTATTGTAATAGTTTTTTTCTAAAAATTTATAACCTTTTCCATAATGAATAACTAACTTAGATGAGGATATGCAATTCTTCATAATGTTGGTTAACTTTTTTTATCTATCAGAAATTTCACCTTTGTTAGAATTAAAGTACCCATATTAGAATTTGAAGGTAACATAACATGTAAATTGGTATCAATAGGAAAAGAAAAAGCTTAGTTTTTATGAGTTTTCTTATCTCTTTTTTAGATTAATGTATCAAAATCTAATGTCACTAATTGTATTTAGGAACAACATGAGACATAGGATAATTTAGGGTGGGAGTTATCATAGGCATTCAGAAAGTGCTGCCACAATAGTGGTTTACACTTTGTGGGAGATTCTGATTTTTGCTGAAATCAAACATTTTTAGAAAATATAATGATTTAAGCCTTGAAAAGTTCAATTTAAAGGATTCCAATTGAAGAGGGTTTGATCAAACCACCTTAGACCAAGCCCCCTTGGATAGAACCCCACTAGTTTTAAACCATGCCTATAATGGAGTCTCCATTTGTTATGCAGTCCTTATTATAAGCTTTCAAAAAAGTATAATTTTAATTAAATTAAATTTGATTATTATATTTATTTTTTATTTCTTGTGAATGTAGGTTTTTCACCAAAAATCAAGCTCTTGTTATGCACATGTGGAAAAATAGAAGATTATCAAAAAAAAATTTTAAAATATGAGTGCACCAGATATTGAAGTCCTTGATCCAACAAAAAAATAATAATTGAATTTTGATACATACAAAAAAAGTTACGCGTTATACAGTCGCGCTATGTCTGAATTGTAATTGGGTTGACTTCGAAACTTGATTAAAGAAAAAATATTCAATAAAAAACTATCTAACCAAGTGGAAGCACTAGATATCAGAGTTAAAAATCTAAATTTGAAAGAATTATAATTTTATCCTTCATGGAAAAAAATTCATGCGTTATACGGTGAGCGTCACTTTTTTAAAATGTTGTTTTATGAAAAAAACTAGTTTTCAAGGGAGATGGAAAAAGAAGTGCAATCTAATTCCAAAAATTTTGAAAAAAATAAATTAGAATCTACAGAAAAAATTTCATGAAACTAGTTTGCATCATCTTCAAATTCCTCATGGTTTATCTGCTATAGGTGCCCAAAAGTGAAGATTTAGTTTAAAAAAATTATTTCAGTGTCCAGTTTGTCCAAAAATTGTAAACCACTATTGTGAAATATCAATGTGTTATCATTTGCAACTATTAGATAGAACTTGAATAAATTATCATTGACTTTCACTGTGCATGTTTTGATGAATGAACTTGATCTTGAAATGTTCAATGGGGGTGGCACAACACCCATTACAAGAATCCATGGATGCCCCAAAATAATGTTGTTCTTTAATGTGAGAGGCTTTACATGAAATATTGTTTGAAGAGTAAAAAGGTATTTAAAGTGATCTAGACAAAGTAATATCTAAGGGATTCCCATATACATTTGTCAAAGCCTTTAATGATTAGCTTAGATTTTGGTGGATTATAGTAACTAACTTGGGTCACATCTAGAAAATATTTACTCATATATATAACCTAGATCTATTGTCTATTAATGCATGCTAATATCTAATATCTTCATGTACCCAACCATAATATATAATAGCCTAGATAATCATAAATAACATTTGGAAAAGGAAGCTTTTGAAGTCAAAGGAGATTGGGGCATTATAAGAATCATAATATGTATCATAACCCATGTGTTCATGACTACATGAATGTAGAGTAAGACAATAATACTATAAGATAGAAAATTATCACCCCAAGGGTTTTAGGACCTAGGGAAATAAGCTTTCTATACTCCACATTCAAGGATACCCTAGAGATCTCACCCTAAGAGTGGAATAGAGGCAAGAGATCTGTTAGAAGGGTATCCTAGGGTATTTTTATAGATTAATGAGGGTTTCACCACCAAGCTAGGGCTTGGAAAAATGTATGAAATGCAAGATATAATGACAAAACCTAGTGATGGATGAAACTTGAATAAATGACCTATAAATGAAAATAAATCATAATAGAAAACTGGAAAAGTATAGAGGAGTACCTGGAAACCTGAGAGAGCTTGAATGGAGGCCTAAAATGCTAAATAACCTAAATTTTAGGCCTACCAGGACTCATACGCTAGTTTGGGCGTATCAGTCCCAGATTTGGGTTTTTGTGTAGGAACAAGTTTCTAGAAAAAGGGTATCAAAAACTGCAAAAATCTAAAAAATGACCTAAATTGGGACTCATATGCTAGGACTAGCGTATGAGTCTAGTTCTAAGGGTTTTCTGGAACTTCAATGTCTAAATCTAGTCTTCAATGTTTGCTCTTTTTGTTCCACTTTGTTTTTGGATCTGAAATCCTGATTTGCAACCTGTGGAAGTCCTCCAAGTATCTTCAATGCAAGGTGACAACTTTGAACACTTTGAAAACTTTCTTCAATGTTTCTTCAACCTAAACTTGCAAATCACACACTATTAAAGAGAGGGAAAAATGTTGTTTTGTTAGTGAATAGGGTTTTGCCTTGGTCAAACCCCTTGTAGGTAATTAAACCAAATGATGAGATAATAAAATGAAGGCATGGAACATGAAAAAAATAACATGAATCATGGACAATGATACCTTGAATGATGCCTTGTAAATGATGTCTTGTAAATGTACAACTCAACATGAAATGGCCATGAAGGATGTAGATCTTGATCTTGACAATAGGTGTAGAACAATGCTTGATCTTCGATCTTGAATGCAACATCACAACACTATCTCAATAACATGCTTGATGCTTAATATCCTTGACATGATTATGGATCTTGAATTGCTGCAACAAATGATGAAGAAACTTGCTCTTGGATGCTCTCTTGATGATCTTGTAAAGTCTTGGAATGCCTTTAACTCTTGAGTGCTTGACTTGATATCATGAATGCTTAATGAAATAATGATTTGAGACCTCATTTATATAGGTAATCCATCAAATATTCCATTAATTGGATCACACAGGCCAATCTTCATAAAATTTGAACTTAAAACCCAAATTTCCCACTTAAAATCTTAAAAATAGGCCAAATGGGACTCATACGCCAACTGTGTTGTATGGATCCCACTTGGGTGGGACTCATATTCCCAAGGTGGCATATGGATCCCATTGGGCCTTTTTGGAGAGAGAAAGTGTCGGGGTAATGAGAAATTAAGTTTATTTGATGTCTATGTCAGGTTTATGATTAAAATAAGCCTTGGGATGCACAATATTGGGTCTTAGGGGCCTATTAATGATGATATTAAGGTCATAGATGCAAGTGCCCAAAATTCAATGTGAAAGTGTAAATAAATACCTTTTACAGTATTAAATTAAGGAAAAAATAGGTCTATTTAGCTCAAAATGGCCCTAAATCCAATGTGAATGTGTCTAACACATTACAACACTAGATCAAGGCACCATTAGGTCCAAGGGCCTTAAATTTAATGTGAAAGTGTAAATAAATACACTTTACAACATTAAATCAAGGAAAAGTTAGGTTTATTTAGCTTTAAGAGGGCCCAAAACCTAATGTGGATGTGTAAAACACATCACAACACTAGATCAAGGCGATATAAATTCCAATTTATCATTAATTATTCCCAAATTAAGCAAGGAAAAGGGGTAATTTTTTCATCATTACATCTAGCCCCCACTTTAGTGAGAGGATGAACTAGCTTCAAACTCAAACTAAAGTAGACATTCAAGAGGGGTCCAAGTGTACCGATGTGGATGGTCTAGGATAACAAGGATCAAAGGAGATGGTCAAGCCCCCAGGATCCAAGATCCTACATCAAACTGACATAAGCACAAAAGGACACGACAAGGTGTATAATATGTAGCAAAACAAGATACATGAACATGTAATTTGTCAATATCTAAAAGAAAGAAAAACAAAAACAAGCAAAAATAAAGAGAGATGGATCAAGCCTGAACCGTTTGTCCAACACAATGTGGATCAGACCTAAGCTATTTGTCCAAAGATGCACGCTCACTCTGAGGCAACGAAACTTTAGGCTATCCGCTAGGAGATTATCCAAAGGGTGGCTTAGTGAGAAATTTATGCCTCTGTATTAGCTTCTTACTGTATAATGAGAAATTCATGTCCACATTTAGGCTTCTCATCATACGTTAACCATATCAAAGCTATACCTCTTGATAACTTTGATAAGGCACCACATAATAATGATCTTCGAGCTTCATGAGATAAGAACTTCGTATGATTGGATCTCATGAACAAAAGTTGAACTTCAAGCTTCATGAGGCAAGCAAAACTTTGTATGCTTGGAACTCATGAACAAACAAGATGGCTCCATAGGTATGCAAATTATGTTATGCAAGGAGGCCATATAAAAAATAGTGTAAGGTGCGTTCAAAGGCATTTTGCTTAATTCATGCAAGGTCTTTTCTTAGGGAAAATCATGCCTAATGTCTCCAAAAGAGGACAAGTCAAAGCAATATCACACTCTCAGAGGATATTAAGAACAATGACACCACCAAGAAGAGGATGCATTGCAAGCAAAAAAAAATCACACGTTGAAACATGAGTGTCAATGTATGCCCCCACTTTAAAGTGATAGCTAACACCATTACTGTGAGAAAATTCTTTAAAGTAGAAAAAGACATGAGAGCTTAATTGGAAAGTCCTATGCCAAGTCATATGTTTCCAATAAGCTACGTCATAAATGAGTATGTCACATGTGAGTCAACTTAAGACATGTCGTCCACATCCTAAGCTTGCTCTTATATGTACATGAAAGGCGGTCAACTAGCCAAAAGAGACAACGACAAGTGACATACAAGGACAAGGCTATCTAACCCCTTGCCCCCACTTAATGCAAGAAAAGGGTGAGCCGAAAAACATGCTAGAGTGAAAATTAGTATCAATTAGAGGAATTAGGTGCCCTAATATAAGGAAGAGCACCACACTCCTTAAGATGTTGGATTTTATTACTCAAAGCCTTACATTGATTAGTAGAATGACCATGAACTCTATGATATGCACAAAATGAACTCTTCTAGTAAAACTTATTTTGTGTTCTTAGAGGGAGAGATATCAAATGATCTTGGAGGAATCTCGACAAGATACTCTCTTGATCAAAAGTAGAGGATGTTTCATTATTTTGTGATCCAAAGATATCTCTTTCTTAGTACAAGGTGTCATACCTACACAAGACTCTTTAGATTGCAAGATTTTGTTCTCTCCTTTACATGAGGGTGTATTTAATCTAACGAATTTAAATCATTAGTGTTTTACGAGATGACATTGACATTAAGCAAATATTTTTTTGTTTGTTTTGTGTCCATCAGTTCAAGATGCACTAATGTTAAAGTTGTCTTAGAGGAATCTTTTGTAATATTGTTGATGTTAAGTGAAGGCTTGTTTGTTTCTTTCGAGGGGAAATAACCAAGAACACTAGTCTTTTCTTGCATGTGGGGCTTTATAGGGACATGAATACCTTGTTCTCTAGCACCACATCCTTTTCCACTAAAACCAAGTTGTTTCATCATTTCATAACCTTTTCCATAAAGATTCTTCATCTCTTTTGGATTCAATGGTTGCTCATAATTAAGTTCATCAAAGTTTGTTGTATAATTTTCTTTTTCTTCTAAAGTGGTTGAGGTGGATGCTTTCGAAGGGTTGTCTGAATTTTGTGTAGACATTATACCACTTTTTCTTTTCCCTTTTTAGAGTCTTTGTTTATGATCTCAATGTATTCTCCCATGAATTTTGGTTCAAAATTTAACAATCCCAAATCATCTATCGATATCATTTTGATGGGTTTACCTTTTTTTTCTTCTTGCACGGATTCCACTTGTGTAGTTGGTGTTAATGTTTTAAAAGGATTTTCATTGTTTTTCTCAATGTTTAAACAACTATTTGGGTCAAGGTCAACTTTGAGTGTGTACACTTTGTTGTTGTAGACATACTTCATTATATGATGAAGAGTAGAAGGAACCCATCCATTGCATGAATCCACGATCTGTCTAAAAGGAGATTGTATGAAAGATCATGAGGCATAACATGGATTAGTGTTTCTAATGTGGCCTTTCCAGTTGTAATAGGAAAAGTGATCACACCAAGCGATTGTTTTCCTACATTATCAAATCCCTTAATAGATAAAGAATCAGGTTGAATTTTTTATTTATCCACATGCCAAGACTATCCAAAAGGATCACACTACACACATTTAGGGTTGATCCATTGTCAACGAGGGTTCTCTTTATTCCTATTCTTTTTATATCGAGATATTATTATGAAAGCTTCATTTTGTTTTTGTACTTCTAAAGGGTGGAGTTCACTTTGGTGGAAAACAATGTCAATGTTTATTCCTTGGATCATTGTTGCTATGTCTTTCAAATTTGCACTAGAGGGGACCACAACTTGTTGCAAGGCACTTTGAATCATGTTATGATAGTGAGGGGATGCTTGAATAAGGTCCCAAAATGATATCTTAGCAAGAATATTCTTTAGTTGTTCAACAAGATCATACTCCTTTCCACGAGGAGGACTCGATAAGATAGGGTTAGGTAGGATAGGATTAGGCAATGGAAGGGATTTTGAAAGTGTTTTTCTTGGTTGTGGATTTTTTCTAGTGCTATATGTATGAGCAACAATATTATTCTTAGGTGGGTAAAGGATAAGTTTGGGTTTGTTTTGAGTTTGAGGTTTGTGTGAAGGTGGGTAAAGGTTTAGAGGATTCTTAGGATTTCCCATAGGGTATGTAGGAGGTCCATAAATTGAGGGGGATCTAATGGACACTTGCGCATTCATAACCTCAGTGGTCTTGGTTTGATATATTTCTAATAACGGGCAATCTAGTATCATCTTTTCACCATAATCCAAGGAAGTCACATCACTATTATTATCATTTTCTTGCACCATGATATCCTCTCTAGGAGGAGATTTTTTAGGAGAACTACAAACCAAATGTTCTTGACATGAACAAGGATTGGTTCTTCCAAAATGACTTCATCGTAAGTAGGGGAATGATCAATGGTTGAATTTTCTTGCTTATCAATGATGGTGTTCTCTTGTTTACTAATGTTGTCCCTAGGGGAAGAGAGAAACATAAGATTCTCATGACTTTCATTAGTTGTATTTTCTAACACCAAAGCATCTTCCTCACATCTAGGAGAGATACTAGGAGAAGAACAAATGTAATTGTCATGATTATCTGTAATTTAATTCCTTTGTCCCATAATGTCTTCCAAAATAGGATGAGTAGGGGAAGGAAGATAAAGAGGGTTGTCATAGATCTTAAAGGTTTGATCATTCAACACCAACATATCCTCCTCATATTCAATTCCATCTTCTAAAATATTATCACAAGAGGGGAAGGTGTTGGGAGATGAATGTAGACTAGTTGAAGTTTCAATGGTTTCTTGTTGTATTATGTTATCATCATGATTACCTATGGTTGTTTCGTCTTTTTCATCGATGTCTTGTCCACTAAGAGAGGTAAGAGGAGAGAAAAAACTAGGGCTCTCAAAAATCTCATTGATTGGTTCTTCTAACATCAAAATATCTTCTTCACAAATAAGAGAGATATTAGGAGAAGAACAAATATGATTGTTAGGATTGTCCATGGTTGTATTCTCTTTCACTAAAACACTCTCATAGGAAGGGTATATGAAATTTTTCTTAGTGTGCCTAGAAAGGTAAGGTACTAACATCGTTTTATGAGAAATGAAAAACACTTTTAACCATCTCATGCAATGCCTTAATAATGTAAACAATGTATATCCAAAGATGAACAATACTTTTATCTGATGTATGCAAAACTTTAAGAATGCAAACAATGTATATCCAAGAATGAAAAACACTTTTACCAAACTTATGCAAAAGTGAAAAGTACTTTTATCCATATTATGCAAATTTTTAGAAATGTGAGCATTTTCAGATCTACTGATGCTTGTAATTGAAATGATTTAAAAAATGACTACCCTAAATTGATGTTTTTGACCTAGATGTATAAAACAAATGTTCCCAAAACTTTATAGACTTATAGTATATGTTATCAACAAGCTTAGGAAGCACAAAAATGAGGTTTTTATTGATGTAAAAGGAAGTTTAAAATATGGACTGGCACTAATCCGCCCAAAGGGGCGTATGAGTCCCAGTTAGGGTTTTTTTCATAATTTTCAAGAAATTTTGAGTGTTTTCTATGCTTTCTAGTTTGGATGATGTCTTCAAACTAAATGCGAATGAAAATTTCAAATGATTTTTAGTGATTTGAGATGCAAAAATGTAAGCTATATGCACTTTCACTAATGCAAGATTTCTAAACCCTAGAATGCTAATTAACTAATGAAAACCCTAATGCAAGCAAGATCTAGGATGATGATGCACTCTAAATCAGAAAATGAAATGTTCTAAATGTAGGTTCACCAAAATGTAAGATAGAAAATCTTCACCCCAAGTAGGACCTAGGGCAACAAGCTTTCTATTCTCCACATTCAAGGATTCCCTAGAGATCTCACCCCAAGAGTGGAATAGAAGCAAGAGATCTGCTAGAAGGGTATCCTAGGGTATGTTTAAAGATTAATGAGGGGTTCACCACCAAGCTAGGGCTTGGAAAAATGTATGAAATGCAAGATCTAATGACAAAACCTAGTGATGCATGAAACTTGAATAAATGACCTACAAATGCAAATAAATTAGAACAACAAACTAGAAAATTACAAAGTACTTGGAAACCTAAGAGAGCTTAACTAGAGGCCTGAAATGTTGAATAACCTAAATTTTAGGCCTACTAGGATTCATATGCCAGTTTCGGCGTATCAGTCCTAGATCTAGGTTTCTGTGCATGAACAAGTTTATGGAAAAAAGGGTATTCAAAATTGCAAAAATCTAAAAAATGACCTAAACTGGGACTCATACGCCAAGACTGGTGTATGAGTCCAGCTAGGGTTTTCTGGAACTTCAAAGTTTGAATCTGGTCTTCAATGTCTTCTCTTTCTATTCCATTTTGTTTTCGGAACCAAAACCCTGATTTGCAACCTATACAAGTCCTCCAAGTATCTCCAATGCAAGGTGACAACTTTGAACACTTTGAAAACTTTCTCCAAACTTTCTCTTCAATATTTCTTCAACCTAAACCTGCAAATCACACACTAAAGAGAGGGAGAAATGTTGTTTTGTTAGTGAATAGGGGTTTGCCTTGGTCAAACCCCTTGTAGGTAATTAAACCAAATGATGAGATAATGAAATGAAGGCATGAAACATGAAACAAAGAACATGAATCATGGACAATGATACCTTGAATGATTCCTTGTAAATGATGTCTGAAATCTACAACTCAATATGAAATGGCCATGGAGGATTTAGATCTTGATCTTGACAATAGGTGTAGAACAATGCTTGAACTTGGATCTTGAATGCAACATCACAACACTAGCTCAATAACATGCTTGATACTTAATATCCTTGAAATGATGATGGATCTTGAATTGCTGCAACAAATGATGAAGAAATCTACTCTTGAATGCCTTAGAAATGATCTTGAATGCTTTCTTGATGATCTTGTAAAGTCTTGGAATGCCTAACTCTTAAGTGCTTGACTTGATATCATGAATGCTTAATGAAATAATGATTTGAGACCTCATTTATATAGGAAATACATCAAATATTCCATTAATTGGATCCCATAGGCCGACATTCATAAAATTTGAACTTAAAACCCAAATTTCCCGCTTAAAACCTTAAAAATAGGCCAAATGGGACTCATACACCATCTGTGGCAATGAGTCCCACCTGGGTGGGACTCATACACCCAAGGTGGCGTATGGGTCCCACAAGGCCTTTTTGGAGAGAGAAAGTGTCAAGGTGATGAGGAATTAAGTTTATTTGATGTCTATGTCAGGATTTCAATTAAAATAAGCCTTGGGATGCACAAGATGGGGTCTTAGGGGCCTATTAATGATGATATTAAGGTCATAAATGCAAGAGGGCCCAAAATTCAATGTGAAAGTGTAAATAAATAACTTTTACAACATTAAATTAAGGCAAAAATAGGTCTATTTAGCTCAAAAGGGCCCTAAATCCAATGTGAATGTGTTCAACACATTACAACACTAGATCAAGGCACCATTAGGTCCAAGGGCCTTAAATTTAATGTGAAGGTGTAAATAAATACACTTTACAACATTAAATCAAGGAAAAGTCAGGTTTCTTTAGCTTTAAGAGGGCCCAAAACCTAATGTGGATGTGTAAAACATATATCACAACACTAGATCAAAGTGATATCAAGTCCAATTTATCATTAATTATTCCCAAATTAAGCAAGGAAAAGGGGTAATTTTTTCGTCATTATAGGTACAAATAAGGCTTGTAAAGTAGGAATAATCTTAGTATGAGACGTACAACATGTAGGAAAAATATTATAAGTGTTAGTTATGTTATTAGATGTACACTCATCATATGGTGTATGATTAATAGCAATGGAAGTTTTGTGTGTGTGTTCTTTCTAATTTGTATCAAGGATCTAGGCATATCACTAGTTAGAGAAGAATACAACCAATATAAGGTTCACCAATAGGATAACCATAATAAATAGGCATCCCCAAGTCAAGAGATGTATCCTTAGGCATGGAAAAGGGTACTCTAATAGCAAATGTATCCTCAACACTAAGGAATGAATGAAGAGAAGAACATTGAGAAAGATCTATAGAAGAAAAACTATCAATACATATATGGATTAAGTGGCTAAGGCACTATCATAGGTCACAAAGGATATATTGTCATAATGTAACTTAGTAACACAAGAGAAATGACTTTTGTAAAGAAAAAGTAAATAATATCCATGATGACATTATATAATAATAGTATAGCAAAGGCAATGAGTTTTAGATCAATTAAGTCAAAGTGCACAAATATGCAAATGATATACAAATGAGCTATCTAATCACCTAATCTCTAAAATGAATGCATTGAACCTTTTAAATACAAAGACATGGCAACACATAATACAAATTTATACTTAATTAGTCCTAGATACAAAGGATCACGGTAGGATTTGAAATTAAATTTGAATTCAAGAAAAATTATGACCACAAACTAGTTTGAACACAAGAAAGAGATTGACGTATGGTAAGAATGATATGTATGGAAAAATTGGACATGGATAAATGTGATTAGGACAAATAAAATACATGGGAATGTCTAAACATTACAATCTAACGGAGCTAAGTGTTTAAGAGAATGCAACATAAATAAATAAGAACTAGGTAAGAACAAATGTATAAGTCCATAAAAATAGTAGGAATGATATGAATGGAAAAAATGCACAAAGATAAATATGATAAGGACAAAAAAAAAAAATCAATGGATGGGAATGTCTAAACATCACAATCTAATAACACTAGGCGTTGAAGAGAATGCAACATAAATTTAAGCATTCGGTAAGAATAAATGTGAAGGTCCATAATTGTGAGTAAAATAGAATAAATGTATAGTTTCATAAGGTTCAAATTTCAGACCACAAAAAAAAAACCCTAGTATTTGTCTGGCATGCTTGAAATCTAGGCGAATATGAGAAACGGTACTTAAAATATACTCCTGTGTTAAGTGTGAGTCTCAGTGTTAGTAGTTACTATGATTAGTTTGACCAGGTTCATTTCAACCATTTCTGAAAATAGAAACGGAATAACCCACACCAGAAAGTAGCTTTTCGGAATGCTATGAATTTGAGGACTACTGTATGATCACTAAAATTATAACTGCATTCAATGCCTTCGGTCCAATACAATCTTTTCATGCACTCTGTCTCTTGTTCATGCAATCCCTGCCTTGGGCATTAGAGAATTGGGGACCATGAAAGGAAACTGTCCCCTGTACGGTGGCAAGATGTGCAGAAAAACATTCTTGGCGTGTTGGCCATGCAGTTGTAGACTGATCGCCATTACTCTGTTCATTATTGGGCACAGGATAAATGTTGAGCAGAAGATAGAGAGCAAAGGGTAGGAGAAGAGATGGAGTTGAAGCATGTTGCGCGCGGGTGTATAAAGAAAACGGCAGGGCCGTGGATTGTGAGGCGGCCATCGGCGAAGTGGGGGCGTGAGACAACTGGGTGGCGAACTCCGGGCGGTTGCCGCTAAAATCTTTGCGGTTCTGCGTGCTCATGGTAACTATTGCCTTCCTAAACATGCCGATCATAATGAAGTGCTCAAGGCTCTCTGTAACGAAGCCGGCTGGCATGTCGAACCGGACGGAACCACTTACAGAAAGGTCAAAACATTTTATTTTTAAACATTCTCAATTAGCTTTGTGTTGTGTGCACTAAATTCTTGATTCTTTCTCTGTTTTTGGCCACAGAACTCGAGATTTGAGTTGCCAGCAATAGAGCCTCCCGGGACAAGCAGGCCCATTTCGTTAAGCAACAATTTTTATAAGCAACGCGAAAGATTGCAAATTCAGAGCAGATTTAGTTCGTTTCCAATAGAATATGGAGCTGAACAGGGTATTTAAGTTGGAACAGCAAATCTGCAGAAGGGGAAAGAAATGATGTTAGGTTCCTGCTGAGATACAAGACAGAAAATATGGCCCAGCAATTGCCCATGCTATCAGATGTTGTTTTGAATGCAGGACATCTTAAGACCATGGAGGAAAGGAAAGAGAGAAAACACACAAGGAGAACAAGTCTCTTTAAAAATGACTTTGCTTTTCCTTTTATCTTGAAGTTCCCTAGCCTCTAGTTCAAATTTTCCCTAGTTAAATATTTTGTGCATAGATATTTTCATTTTCCAAATGACTAATACCTTTCCAATGATTTATGGACGAAGGAATTTTTATTTCAATGACTAATATATAGCTTTTTAAATAGATCTATTTAACCTTTTAAATTTTCTTTCAAGAAGACAAATTGTTAAATTATATAACACTTAATTCACTAAGTCAATTGATAATAATAATCTCTTTTCAATAAATGCATAAGATCTTTTGATTAGGACATATTAAAAGTCTATTAAACTATTTTAAGCTCATAATCATATTAGATCTTTTGCAAATACTCTAACAAGCATATTGAAGAGAAAATAAATGCAAATTCAAGAAGAGCAAATTAAACTCATGCAAAGAAAACAAGCAATTTCTAGGTTTATTAATGACACAAAAATCTAGAGACACTAAGTTTGGATCAAGGTTTCATAAAGCTACACAAGACTCATTTCACAACTTGAATTGAGTGAGGTGGGGAATTCAAGTATAACATATTTACCCAAGCTAGCCATCGTCAAATTAATCACCATTGGAGAATCTATGCTTACATGCTTAATGCAAATATAATATGTATCTATACAATACAATAGTCAAAGTTCTATAATATAACCAATAGGAAATGAAATCAAGTTGTTCATACACAAAATTCTAGAATTATGTCATAACAAAATCAATACGATATAAACCAATCATGATATAAAAATGTGACAATTTAATCAAATTATATTTAATCATTGCACAATACTTAACTAAATAATATAATCATAAGCACATATTAAGTGAAAATAGTAAAGCTTAAAATTGATAGAGAACTGAACATATACATTAATCAAAATTTACACATATAAGCTAAAGAAAAGCAGAAGAATCAAAATTTGGAGGATGAGCAAGGAACTAGTCAAAAGAACAAGAAGAAGGAGCTATTGTTGTAAGTTTCTTGCTGGGATGAGACCCTTAGCTCCTTCACTAAGAATTGAAACTCTATTTTCTAGTTCCTTCTTGTTGTGTTTTGTTTTTGGCTCTATTTTGCTATATTTTTTTGTGTTATTTCTTAGTTTGATCTAGCCTTGTGGCCAACCTTTTCATATATGTAGTTGTTGTTTCTATTTCTATGTTTAAGACTATTATTTTCTTTATGTAAGGGCTTAGGGCCCTTCTCTTCTTAATATATCAAAACCATGGGTGATCCCACAATAGTGGTTTACAATTTTTGGCCAAAGTGGACACTGAAATTATTTTTTTAAACTAAATCTTCACATTCGAGCACCTATAGAGGCTAAACCATGAAGAATTTGAAGATGATGAAAACTAGAGTCTCGTCACATTTTGTCTGTAGATTCTAAAAATATTTTTTTCAAAATTTTTGGAATCAGATTGCACTTTTTTTTCCATCTCCCACAAAAATTGATTTTTTTCAAAAAACAACATTTTTAAAAAGTGATGCACACCGTATAAAGCATAACTTTTTTTCCATGAAGGATAAAATTCTAATTCTTTCGAATTTAGATTTGTAACTCTAATATCTAGTGCTTCCACTTGGTTAGACAATTTTTAATTGAATATTTTTTCTTTAATCAAGTTTCGAAGTCAAACCAATTACAATTCAGACATAGCATGACCGTATAACGCATAACTTTTTTTGTATATATCTAAATTCAATTTTATTTTTTTTGTTGGATCAAGGACTTCAATATCTGGTGCACTTATATTTTTCAAAATTTTTTTTGACAATATACTATTTTTTCACATGTGCAGAACAGAGACCTTCATTTTCGATGAAAAACCTATGTTTAATAAAACTAAAAATACAAATACATAATAAAACCAAAACATATTAAAATTATATTTTTTGGATAGCTCATTCTGAGGACTACCTAATTCAAGTTGGGTTTGTGAAGATTCCTCTATTTTCATCCTCAACTCGAGCTCTGAAGTGCCAAAATTCAGGTTTTTTTTGTGTCTTAGGGAGGGGATGAGGAATAAAGGGGGTTCGAGTGAACCACTAGGGGTTCGCTCGAACCAGGGTTCATTCAAACCCTATTTCATTCAAACCCCCCTTCTATGAGGGGTTTTGATGGCTTTTTTGGCGAGAAAGTATTAGGAGGTTTCGCCTGAACCCAGGTTCTAGTGAACCCCTAATGGGTTCGGTTAAACCAATAGGTTCGTACAAACGCCTAAAATCAATTTTTTTGCCATGCATTCATTTTCTGTGAGTTTTCCTTCCTCACTTCAATTTTAAACCACTATTGTGGCTTCACCCCCATATGTACAATCAAAATATACACATCTAAAATACATCATCATATATCTAGATGGAAATACAAAATATTAAATTGATAATACTAAAAGTATCAAAACTAAATAGTAATCAAGGGACATACATCGATGGGCCTCAGAAGGCATGCTAACAATAAAATCTTCTTAACTTTAAACTCAATGCATCTCTAATTTACAATGAAGCCTAACAAGAAACCACTTTTAACACCAAAAACACATTTCTTAGGATTTAATATTACTTTATGTTTGTTTAAGTGTTCAAATATTATTTTTAATTCTTGAATATGATCTATGTGTCACTTTTCTTTTGTTAAGATAACATCAACATAATCCTCTATATTTTATGCATAATATTATAGAATATAAATGCCATTTCTCTTTGATATGTGGCTTTGGAGCATTTGACAACATAAAACTAAGTCAACATAGTAATTTTTTTCCAAATATGTTGTGAAAGTAGTCTTATGTTGATCTTGGGTATTACTTATGATTTTATTATAACCAAAAATCCAATCCATATATGGTAACAATTTGTAACCAATAATGGAATCTACAACCATACTAATATTAAGAAGAAGAAAATCATCTTTAGGAGATTCTTTGATAAGATTGAGAAATTTTTCATACAAGTATGATTATTAGGTGTAGCAATAGGTACCACATTAGAGATCTAGGGTGAGTAATCAATTGTTCTAATAAATCCAACCTTTAAACCTTTTCTAATTCCCCATTAACCATTATTAAATCAACTCTTTGAAATGCATTTTTCTAATATTTTCCTTAAATTTTTTTAATACTAGGCTCTAAGACAATGATATATGTCACAATAATAGGATCTATTCCCACCATATATCTACATGACCATTCAAAAATATCCCCAAATTATTTAAGAAAAATAATCATCTTATATATTCATATTAGCCAAAGTTGTAACGCCCCACTAAGGGACCCAATGGATTAACACAGAAGACCTCAAACATCATGCCAATAAAAAAAAAAAATTGAGGACCTAAAGTGACACTAACTAACACAACTCAATAAATTAACATGGATAACATCATTACATTAACATCATATCATAATCACACTATGACTTGAAAGTAACATTAATCATAGCCACTTACACACCTATCCACCATGGTCCCCTAACGTCGCTACTACGACACATCTACACTAACTAAACCTATAGAAAGACATATGATACAATAAGAACACATCCAGCCAATCATATGAACATGAATGAAAATTAAATCTCAACTGTCATTTTACATATGTCAACATGAATTTAAATATAATTAAATATCATCTAACCCTATGCAAATATGAACCTAATCTTAATCAATTCCATTCAAAATAGGTACATAAATATACATCACATCCACTACTAAAATTATGCTCATATGCATCATCAGTACAACATTCCTACGTTAAGCTTGCCATTGCATAATAAACAACAATAAATACATCTTCCAAATTACATCAATTCATTTACATTTCCTTTACAAGAGTGCTACAATGTACAAGATTCATTCATCTAAGAGGTACATATATATAAAATACATATTGAACACAATTTTCTTTGAAATATCATATGCACCATAAAACCAACTCTGGAATGAAGTGGAAGGAAAGAATCTCCATGTTTGCACACGAATCGTACCACCTAAACCACAATGGATGGTTGGCAAATACCACCCTACCATGTAGAACACTGAGCCCCACTCCCCTTTGTGCTAGGAGACAACACTAGGACCCACACACAAGAAAGCAAGAAAAACAACAAGTGGTTGACTCTAAACATCCAAAGGAGACTACCTAAAACAAGAATCAACCAAAAATCACAAGGACTTTCAAATACTTTCAGAGACCCAACATATAACACAAACGGATAGGAAACCCAAAAGCTAATCATTATACCACAACACATACAATGAAGCACATTACATCATTTGCACAATCTTATAACATGATAACCAACTTTAATTTAACTTTCTCAGTAGTTCATAATTAGGACCAGTGATGCATAACCTTGGTACAATTGATCCTTACGTAGTACAAAAGCCTCAACACAAGATTTCACAAATAGGAAGGAATTTTCAACATACAGACAGTAAACACATTCAAGAAAAATTGGTACAACACAATATAGTTCAAAGGAAAAAGCTATATCCTTCTATACAACCTTCGGAACTGAGCTAAATCCCTCTTGACAACAGTCAAGTCTGCTAGCCATAAAACAGTCAAATCAACTCGAAATCCAAATCCATCAAAAACCCATTTCAGATTTGACCCTCGACTACTCAGCAGCACAAGTGGAATTGACCAAAAATGACTCAAAAATTCACAAAATTTAAAACAAACAAACGACTCCCTTAAAAAACCTCTTGACAACAGTCAAGTCTACTAGCCATAAAACTGTCAAATCAACTTGAAATCTAAATTTGTCTAAAACCCATTTCAGATTTTACCCTCGACTACTCAATAGCGTGAATGGAATTGACCTAAAACAAATCAAAAACTCACAAAAATGTGAAACAAACAAATGGCTCCCTTTAAAAATCTCTTGACAACAGTCAAGTCTGCTAGCCATAAAATAGTCAAATCAACTCGAAATCCAAATCCGTCAAAAACCCATTTCATATTTAACCCTCGACTACTCAACAAGATAGATGGAATTGACCAAAAAGGAATAAAAAATTCACAAAATGCGAAACAAATAAACAACTCCCTTAAAAACCCTCTTTTCGGCAATCTCTGATTACACTCAAATATCAAAATGAGAAACCCAACATATAGCAGCATTTCATCACTTAAAAGAAACAATTCAAAACATTCAAATAACATATTCTATAACATCCATATAGATCTCTATGAATTTAAAACACAAAATTATAAATTAAGTACATAACCTACCTCAATACATGAAAGATTTGAATGCAAGAAGCTAAAAATTGAAAAATCTTTCCAAACTTGAATCTCTAATCCAAAGCACGATCAGAAATCAGAATTCCACACAATCTAGCACCAAATCCATTCCCCTCAAACCACAATTGAAATCCAATTCACTCTCCTCCAAATTTCAATTCAAAACCACTCAAAATTTCCCAAAAACCTTTGAAAGATTACTTCAAAACACTGTAAAATCTCTCAATTTTCTCTCCATTCTCAAACCCCCAAAAAACACATAATTTCTCACCCCAATCCACACAAAAAGAAAATTCCTTTTTCACAAACTCCCAATTAAAAAGGAAACCAAAATGAGACATCCCTCCAACAAGAGTTTCAAAAATAAATAATTAATAAATAAATTCCAAATTCCAAATTCCTTTTCAATCAAATAAACACTAACTAATTTTAATTCCATTTCTTAATAAAATAAATATTATTCAATAAACCACAATTAAATAATCAAATGGTCCTTTTTCCAAAATCAATAAACAATAACATAATGATAATAAACATAACAAGCAACAATAATGAGCATAATAATATACACATACTAACATAACTAATTAATATTAACACTTAGCAATAGTAAATAACACCCTTACATAAATAATAATAATAATCCAATATCCCCTCGCACCAATAATAATAACATACATAGTGACATTATAACACATAATAGTCTACGCACATTAACATAATACCTTATTGGTGCAAACCCATGACAATATTAAATCACCTCCTTCACACATATAATCATAATAATATTAATAACCAATATTCACTCACACCAAAGAATAACCATAGCAATATATATACATATATATAATAACATTAAATCACGCTTTAACACACACATGAAGCTCATAGTTACCATCAACATATTGGACCTAGAAGCTAACTTCACTTAAATAGCCTGTCACAATCAGAGACTAAGCATAAGCCACAAAATAACTTCTTATTGAAAGGAGACATTCACATCAAAACATAAATAATGAGAATGATCACAACAGTGACTAACCTAACTTACCAAAGGACTTAGCACCATTTGAACTTGTATCTCTGGAAATTTTATGGGTTATTAAATTATAAGCAATAAATCCAAAAATCCAAAGAAGTAATGGAGTGCAAAGGAGAAAACATGAAAATAAATGAAATACAGTTACCTCAAATCTTCAATCTCCATGGCTAATCTCCATTACACCTTCTAGCTTGCTGCAAATAACGATTTTCCCTCAGATTTATGCAAGCAACCTAAGACTATTCCATGTCCTACACAAGTGTTGAAGGATTTTACTATGAAAATGACTCTAAATGCTTAAGAAAAACTCTAAGTATGTAGAAAAATGACTGTAAAAATGAAGACCAGAAATTCACGTGAAAGTTTGAGCAAGAGAAAATGAATTTGAAATTGCCATTTTATAAGAAAAGGCAATTTTGAATGGATGGATGAGATTAAAAGGAAAACGGATGAACCAAATTGAAAGTTCTGATAGGATGGCTAAAAAACGGCTGGGGAATCAAATTAATAAGTCATTTGACCTTTGCATACAAAAAGGCATCTTTTTTAATTAAAAATCATTTTAATTCAAAAATGGAGAATTAAATGACAGTAGGCAATAAATGCCCATCCTCTGCCAAAATAAGGAAATTTGACCATTTTAAATAAGTAATCATTTTATTTATTTATTTAAAATGGGGAAAATGACATGTGGCCATAATTAAATAAATTAAAGAATTTATTTAATTAGAAGAAGAATATGTAAGTTATTGACGTATTTAAATAAATAAACAAGATTTATTTATTTAAATAATCTAGATGAATTAGTGGACATGAATAATTAAATAAATTAGGGATTTTATTTAATTATAAAGAGGCATCAGATAATTAGTGATGCATTTAAGTAAATAAATAAAATTTATTTATTTAAATAGTCAGGAAGAATAAAGAGACATGAATTAATTAAATAATTAAAAATTATTTAATTAATAGATGAAAAATGGACCACACAACATAATTAAATACCTTAATTATGCTAGGACGAATGTGGTGAAAAACAGAGCTCGCAGGTCTAGATCAATTTTTTAGTGTCTACATTTTGCCCCTCTTTGTCATAATGCAGCCTATCGCATTGTGACAAAGAAAAATAAGTCAAAGTCATGCCCCAACGAAGGTATGGAATATCGATGCCCCCTCAGGAAATTTTTCAAATTTTGACCCGGCGACAGAAAAATTTCGAACGTGCCTTGACAAGTTAGTTTAAAGACCAGAAAAGTAATGGTGAGACAGTTTAAAGTTTGGGCGTGTTTAAGGTACCTAAAAGAGAAATCAAAGGTGGAAAAAGGAGCCTCCAATAATAACAGTTGTGAAAAACCCCACTTTTACCCTATAAATAGTTGAAATTGGTGGTAAAACTCGTTTCATTTTCAAATTTTCTATAGTAATTTCAAAGAGCCCGGAGCGAGGATAGCAGTAGAAAAGATGGTGATTCCAATCATAGAGCACCGCAGATATATTGTTAGGACCTACAGGTGACCAAAGGGCGCGGAGTCGGTAGTATGTACCCTTAGCCTACTTCGTCAATTTATTGTTTTTCATGCTTTTTAAGGGTTTCTAGGACTAGGAACACATGCGTTGCGATGCATTTGTGTTCACATAAGCCGCAATCGATTTCGCATTTGACGCATTCAATGCGTTGCGATGCAAATGCAAAAGGCTATCAAGACTTGGTCAAAATTCGCTACACATTTGCGTGTAGTTGTGACACAATCGACAATTGAAGCCACATTTGAATCACATGACGCATGTGTGCAAAATCACGACGCAAGTATAATTTTGAGACGCAATCGTGAAGCAGAACAACACAATCATTGTATAGCGACGCAATCGTTGCATGGAATGACACAATTGCTTAATTGTGATGCAATTGAAGCCATTGTGATGCATTTGTTTTTTAGTTTACTAATGGTAGCTTAGTGTTGCTTCAACTTCTAAATTTCTTTGGCTTAAACTAGGTGATAATGACAAGTTTTAAAAAAAGATGTTGGTGCATGCTTTGATATGTGCAGAGACACTTAGCACCTATTTACACATGGGAGAGCAGACCATTGACTTATGCATTCAAAGACAGCTTGAGGGATAGAGAACGACAATGATTGATGCGATTGGGTCTCTATTATGTCACCTATATGCCCATTGTACGAGCAAATAGGGGACTCCTGACAGCGCTATGCGAGAGGTGGCATTCGAAGACCTACTCTTTCCACCTACTGACCGGGGAGGCTACAGTTACCCTCGAGGATGTTTACCGGATTCTATGCCTACCGATCCGGGGAGAGGATTTTTTATGACCCATGACATGGACATCAGACGTTCATTAGCTACTATCATGATCAGGGTGTCGGATTGGGTATTGAGGGGTACGAGATCTGGTGGGAGTTCATGGAAGAGCACTATAGATGATTTGATGCTCTATTAGCGACATTGATTACTGGTGTGGTTATCCCAGATCGCCGAGGACATGGGTTTCCCATTGGTTGGGGGGATGTACTTGTTGGTATGAGGTGAGACAGGATGGTTTATGCTTAGGGACCTTGTTTATTAGGGATGTTATATCATTAGTTGCATGAGGTTGCATACGGAAGGGCACATAGCATTTCTTGCGGGATGATCCTTCTTATGATCTGGGCATGGGAGCACATTGCCATTTTTTTCCCACCGATTGAGAGGCCATAGTTGGCAGATGGTATGTCGTATGCCTATTACTATGTCGGTGCACTACAACAGAGCCATTATGATGAGATAGGTTGGTGGAGACATAGAATCGACACCATCATTGCATTTCTCTAGAGACCATATAGGGATTGCGGGCAGTGGGAGGGTGAGGCGGATCATCTCAATTTTTGCCGACAATATCCATATCTGATTGGATGGATAGTGCAGACTAAGTTGATTGTGGAGATGTACTTTTCGTAGCGTGTTCTCAGACAGTTTGGTGAGCAGCAAGGTATTCCGCTCAGGACAGCCGAGTATGCGAGGTCATCTCGGGAGTCAGCATGGGGACCGCCCATATCTGTGGCCTTTTCTACTCAGCAAATAGATGGATTGGTGTTGCAACAGTGGGGATGGAGAGGAGGCGTTGCAGATCCAGGGACCACTACATATTTTGATTTATGGTGGCAGACACATAGGCCTATTCCCCTCACAGATCCAGATGGACCCGCACCAGTGGATCGGAGATCCATTATTCCACATGTGTCGTGAGCTAGATGAGGGGGCTAAGTTGGTGACAAAGGGATAGGAAGAGGCTAAGGGAGAGATGGGGATAGGGTTGGAGGCAAGGACAGAGGGAGAGATAGGGATGATGGTGATGATGGGGGAGCCGGAGCATGCAGAGGTGGAGATCGGAGGAGAGGAGAGGTTGATGGAGGAGAGGGAGGTAGAGCATGTAGAGGTGGAGATTGGAGGAGAGGAGAGGGTGATGGAGGAGAGGGAGGCAGAGCATGCAGAGGTGGAGATTGGGGGAGAGGAGAGGGTGATGGAGGAGAGGGAGGCGAAGCATGCAGAGGTGGAGATTGGGGGAGAGGAGGATATAGGGGATGATGACGATGATGACGATGAGGCCGTTGATGAGGCAGAGCATCTACTATGGAGTATGGTGGAGGGCGATGATGGGATGCCGACAGGGCCAGTACTGCCAGCATATGCCACTATAGACCAGCAGGTTGTCGACCTTCAGAAGAGACTTGATGAGAGCACTGTACAGGTCAAAGCTTTACAAACTGAGCTTGAACTAGCGAGGGTCAAGTGGGATCAAGTTGAGATCCGGAGGCAGGAGGCAACATAGTGGTGTGCGGATTTTGCAGCGCTATGTGCAGGACCTTCAGGGGATATGGCCCATGAGTTTTCCAGGGTGAGCGCTCGGTACGGCCAGTACAAGACCCTCTATGAGAAATTTGTGCCTCCTGAGTGACAAGATCCTACACTGTTACGCTCATAGACGAGGACAGGCAGTGGCCACAGGTCAGTGAGTGGGAGCAGCAACAGGAGCCACACTAGTGTGGGAGGGTCTACCTCCTCAGGGCACACCACAGGTCACAGGTCTCACCATTCACGTAGGCATGCCTCGAGTCATCACCTGAGCCATAGTCATGGGTCCACCAGTTCAGGGTAGAGGTTAGTACAGAGGCAGCCACCAGTGATAGATGCCTTAGTTGCTCAAGTTACAGATACGACACAGACAACCTAGATAGAGGTTACAATGACAGATGTCCCAGCCATGTAGCGACAAGTGACAGTGACCATGATGGCCTCAGTTCCCTCGATAGAGCACCGATCCCCTAGATCTTCTCCTCAAGGAGATGAGAAGAGTGCCTCCTAAGATATTGAATTTTCATGCATTATGACATTATTGACTATTGAGCCTGCGAGCTCCATTTTTGGGATATCTCTTTGACTCTATCCTGTGACACTGATATATTTGAGATTATATATATGCAATGCAGTTTTGACGTGGCCTATCTGTTTTATGTTATGTGACAATGTGCTATGTGATGATGATGATAATTTGGATGACATGTTGTGATTATGCAGCTATACTATCTATGTGATATTTTCTTGATGCATTTTTTAATTCCTATGATGATGTTATATGTATGCCTATACCATGGATGCCTTTATGATGAGAATTCTATGTTCTAGTTATGATTATATGTTATGATGCCATGGATGATTCAGATGATTATATTTATGTTTTTATTTTTTTTCCCTTACTGCCTATGATTATGTATGCAAATGTATTTTTGTGTCACAGGATATTATCGAGAGACAGAAGAAGAACGAGGCGACAAGAAAGAATGAGATGGATGTTAGTAAGATGAAAAATCCTTCAACACATTTCCATAGGACGTATCAATTGTTGCTCTTAATCATCATTGGGCGAAATATCGCGATGGCCACCAAACACCATGATATGACATAAATCAAGGTGTGCAAGGTCGTACCATCACTTGACATAAACAGTCACAGACAAGGCTGATCATGACTCATATTAGAAGCGTATTTTCCCCAGTCGTTTTGTCATGATCAACCACAAATAGTGAAAAAACTCAAGACAAATCATGCAACTTCATTGCTCCTCTAAATCTTGTTGTTAGGACATCCTCGAGGAACTAGCAACATGACTATTAGAAATAAACAAAAACATCATAAAATTAAATGTCCAGTGCTTGCCAAGTGTCTGGATGTTAAGATGTCAAGTTTGTTGAAAATATTGAATGTCCTGGTATCAAAGTGTCTGAGTTGGTCATATGAAGATGCCATATTGGTGTCCAGTTTAGGAAGGACACATCCTAAATGATGTCGAGATGTCAGATTCAGAAAGGACATATTCTGAATGATGTCGATGCCAGAGTGATGCCAAATTCGGGAAGGACACATCCTGAACAAGGCCAATGCCAATATGTCGAAATGATATCAAGTTTAGGAAGGACACATCCTAAATAATGTCATTGTCGAAATGCCAGATTGGTGTCAAGTTTGGAAAGGACACATCCCAAACGATGTTGATGTCACGATGTCGAATTCAGGAAGGACACGTCCTGAATAGTGTCAATACCAAAACACCAAGTTGATGTCAAGATTCGGGAAGGACTCATCCCGAATGATGTTGATGCCAAGATGCTAGATTCAAGAAGGAAACATCCTGAATAATGTCAATGTCAAGAGGAACATACCTCGAATGTTGTGAGAATCCTCATGATGCCAGATGACTGTGATGACGCCTAAGAAGGAAACATCCTAGGAAATGAATAAGTGACGGGGCTACCCTTCAGAAGGAAATATATGAAGAGTAAGCAAGATTTGACTAGTTTGACTAAGTTTGACTAAGTTTGACTAATTTTGATATGCTAAGATGATTTGTCGTGTTTGATTGACAGATTGTAGAAGTTCGCTTGGGTAGATTGTTCGTTTGAATTTTGACAAAGACCATGATAAATTTAAAGACTATTTCATGTGTGTGAGAAAATTATGCAATGAACCCTAATGGATTGACCTAGTGTGGCCTTGGGGGCTCATCAATAGATGGCCTTGCCTACGTCATACACTCAGAGACCTCGTAGTTTGACACGACCAATGACTTTGTCTTGTTGACCAAAGATTGAGTCATGATTTATTTTGACAAACCTAATAGGACTGATCTAATGTCTCAGGGGCTCGAAGATGAGCCTTGCCTACGTAGCAAGTGCACAGAGACAACGTAGTTCGACAATGACAAAGACTAACCAATACTTGAACTGACATGACCGTGTTGACTAACATGATTCTATCTTTTGAATTTTTTGTGGTTTCTCTAGGACGTTTTTTGATTTTTAGGTCTTTTTTCAGGACATTTTTCAATTTTTAAATATTTTTTCAGGACATTTTTCAATTTTTAGATATTTTTTCAGGACATTTTTCAATTTTTAGGTCTTTTTTTAGGACATTTTTCAATTTTAGTCTTTTTTGACATTTTTTATTTTAGGTATTTTTTGGACATTATTCAAAATTTTAAGTATTTTTGGGACATTTTTAATTTTTAGGTCTTTTTCATGACATTTTTGATTTTAGGTCTTTTTTAGGATATTTTTCAATTTTTAGGTCTTTTTAGGACATTTTTATTTTAGGTCTTTTTTCAAGACATTTTTTGATTTTTAGGTCTTTTTTCAGGACATTTTATGATTGTCAGGATCACGCACGGTACCCACTACAGTCTCATGATAAAAATTTTCCCCTAGTCAAGTTGAGAATGAGCCAGGCAAAATGGAATGTAAAGAAAAGGCATGACTAGCATGGACAATGGACAGTATGCAAGACTTGATTTCAACCATTGTCAGCCAAGGACGAAAATGTCATGATGTCAGGGTGAAGTGTTATGATGAATGTTAGAAAAGAGTATGTTTATTAGGGACAAAGGTAGATAGAGTGACAGTAGATGGCACAACAATGACTGACAACACATGGCACCTGTTTGCCAGGTTTTCACCATGGTACTTGTCCAAAGCGCCTGTTTACCAGGTTTTCACTATTGGACGAATTATTTCTCTTTATTTTTGTCATCATTTTTTTATTTTTTTATTTTTATTTTTTTTGGTGTCACCAAGATGCCTGTTTTCCAAGTTTTCATCAAGGTGACGATTTTTTGTATTTTTCAATTTTTTTTGTACTTTTAACTAGTTTTTGGTAGGCTTTTTGATGCTATGAATAGAATTTGCACAAATGTAAACTGTTGATTGGCTCTGTCAACTGTTCACCTTTGGGAGTAGCTAACTGATATGCTCCGGAACCAAATGATGCTATGATGATGTAAGGGCCCAGCCAATTGGGCTCAAATTTTCCTGGCTTCTCCCTATCTGACTGATTCTTGGGATTCTACATGAGAACTAGGTCGCCAATGTCAAACTTCCAAGTCATCACCTTTTTGTTATAACTTTTGCAAAGTCAATTTTGGTATGCTTGTAAATGATTTAATGCATTGTGTCTGCGTTCATCTAGCATTTCTAACTCATGCAGTCGTGACTATTTGTATTCCTCATCAGTGATGAAGCCTTTCATGCAAACTCGCAAAGATGGAATTTCAACCTCTATGGGAAAAATGGCTTCAGCTCCAAAGACAAGGGCGAAAGGAGTGGCACCAGTGGGGGTATGGATGCTCGTGCGATATGCCCACAAAGAAGGGTTGAGTTAGATGTGCCAGTCACGGCAAGCGTCATTGACAGTCTTTTTAAGAAGTTTGATAATGGTTTTATTAGATGTGTCAGCTTGACCGTTTCCCTGTGGGTAATATGGCGTGGAAAAGTGGTGACTAATATGGAAACATTGACATAGTTCACGGACCTGTGATTTTTGAAGGGATGACCATTATCCATGATGATGGATTGTGGAATGCAATACCGACAAATGATATAATTGAGGATGAATTTAGATATATTTTTTCTGGTAATGTAAGTGAGTGGAATGGCTTCGATCCACTTAGTAAAATATTCAGTGGCGGTGATAATGAATTTGTGTCCATTGGAGGATTTAGAGTGAATCTTTCCCACGAGATCAAGTCCCCATTATGCGAAAGGCCAAGGAGAAGTAATCGGCCTCAACTCTTGTGTTGGAGCGTGAATCAAATCACTGTGAATCTGACATTGGCGACATGTTCTTACAAATTCCAGTGCATCCTTTTCTAGTGTCGGCCAATAGTACCCAAATCTCGTAATCGTTTTAGCTAAGGTTGGGCCATTCGAATGGGATCCACATATACCCTCATGTACTTCCTGTAAGGTCATTTTTGCTTCATTAGTGTCAAGACAACGAAGAAGGGTGTTGTCGAAGCTACGACGGTAAAGGGTGTCGTTAGTGATGGTATAACGTGCAACTTTGCGGATAAAGGACTTTCTTTGGTTATTGGAAAGGTTTTGGGGAAGGATCTACGAATGAAGATAGTCAAAAATGTCCTTATACCAGGGGGAATTGGAACCAGCAAGCTCACAGACCATTTCTGATTTAGGGACATCATAAACCAGAACCAATAACAGATCAACCAAAAACTCAAATTGTGGGAGGTTGCTAGGAATATCAAGCAAAGATCCAATTGTTGCCATAGCGTCAACAACCTTGTTCTATGTTCTTGGAATTAACTCAAACGATAGGTTGTGAAAATATGTTAGAAAATTGTCAACCATCCGCTTATAAGGCATTAGCTTCTCATCTTTTGTTTCATACTCATTATTGACTTGGTTTATAACTAACTAAGAATCGCCAAGGACCTGCAGACTCCTGATTTTCCACTTGATAGCCATTCAGAGTCCTGTAATTAGAGCTTCATACTCTTCCATGTTATTAGTGCATGAAAATGCAATACGAAATGACCTTGGGATGGAATCTCCTTGTGGAGTAATGAATAATATTCCAGCTCCTGAGCCATGATTAGTATGAGATCCATCAAAGTATAATTGCCAAGATTGTCTAGATTCCGCGTGAAATACAGACTCATCTAGAAAATATGTTGTAAGAGGATGATTATCTGGTATTGGTGCATCTACTAGTTGTTCTGCTATTACTTGTCCTTTGATGGCTTTTCGCTCGACATATTGAATATCATATTCACTAAGGATTGTGACCCATTTTGCTAAACGTCCTGTCAATGCTGCTTGACTCAAGAGGTACTTCAAGGGATCAATCTTGGGTACCAAGTATGTCTTATGGGTTAACATGTAATTCCTTAATTTTTGGGCTGCGAATACAACTGCCAAACAAGCACATTCAATGGGTGTGTAATTTAGCTCATATCCTACCAGTGTTCTACTGATATAATATATGACTCTTTTTCTTCATAGTCATTATGTGCTAGTAATGCCCCCAGTGTCAAAGTAGTTGCAGAGATGTACAAAATTAATGGTTTTCCTTGGATAGGAGGCATGAGAACTGGAGGTGACAATAAGTACTATTTTATCTGGTTAAATGCCTCCTGGCATTTATCTGTCCACACAAAGGGGATCCCTTTGCGTAGGAGATATTGGAATGGTTGGCACCTATCTACGATTTGAGCAATGAACCATCTGATAGATTGAAGTCTTCCTTGTAGCGTTCTCAGGTCACTGATTCCCTTAGGAGGAGGCATATCCAATATAGCTCTGACTTTAGCAGGGTCAAATTCAATGCCTCTACGGGAGACTATGTATCCCAATAACTTGCCTGATGTTACACCAAAAACACACTTTTTCGGGTTCAACCAGACCTTATATTCTTCCAGCCTCCTAAAAACTTTGTCTAATACTGAAAGATGGTCTTTTCTTGTCAATGAATTTTCCAAAAGGTCATCCACATAGTCCTCCATTAATGTGTGTATCATATCGTGGAATATTGTTGTCATTGCCCTTTGATATGTAGCGCCTGCATTTTTAAGACCAAACGACATTACAGTCCAACAGTATGTACCCCAAGGGCATGTGAAAGCAGTTTTGTGTTGGTCTTCAGGGGAAATATGGATCTGATTATAACCAGAGAAACCATCCATAAGGGACAACATCTCATATCCAGCTGTAAGGTCCACAATGATGTCAATGTTCGACAAAGGAAAATCATCTTTAGGGCATGCTTTATTGAGATCTCAGAAGTCTGTGCATATGCGAATCTATCCAGTATACTTGGTGATAGGGACGATGTTGGATATCCATTATGTATAGTCAATTGACCTGATAAAACCTACATCCAACAATTTTTTGAGTTCATCTTTAACCAGCAATGCAACTTGCGGGTACATTTTTCTCAGCTTTTGTTTTACTGGCTTGGCATCTGGCAATAATGCCAAGTGATGTAGTACTAACTCAGGATCTAATCTCGGCATGTCAGCATAAGACCATGCGAAGTTTATCTTGTGTTCCAAGAAGAACTTTTGAAATTCTGGTTGTTCAGCTTTTGTCAATGATGCTGCAAAGAGAACCATTCTGGGGTCCTCCACAGTAGCTATATTAACTTCTATGGTATCCTCGACAAGAATTGCTGAATTTTCTCTGTCTACGGGGAGAAAGTCCAATCCTCCACCCTTGGGCGCCTCAAGGAGGTTTTCACCCTCGAATACATCCTTTATTTTTACTATTTTTCTGTCAGAAGGTGCCTTTCGGTTTTCACCTAGAGACGTGTCATTTTTTGTTTTATTTTTCTTTTTAATTTTGCAACTAGAGGATGGCGTAGTCTCCCCAAAATAAGTAGCACAATCCAATTCAATGGTAAACCCAGCTTTGTGATCCCCGTTTGGAATGCCTTCACGTAGCCCTATAAATTCTTCTAGAGCCTCATCATTTTGAAAAGTGTCCATTACTAGTGGGCCTTGCTGGTTCCAGTCAATTAGGTTAGGGTAAACTAAGGATATTCCTTCATTAGCATTTGCAAATTGAGGAGATGACGCTGAGAGCATGTGAATGGATGCTGAGACATTGAAAATAAAGTTGTCATCATCTGGCTCTATGTCAGATTATATCCAGTATTCTCCTTCACTTGTTTCATACTCACCAGCGAAGTAAGGGACAAAGGGAGTAGCATCAAGGGCAGGGCCAGTAGTGGCAAGTGATAGTTCAAGTGATTCTACATGATGGTCATCAATTTGGGGTGACTGGATAGGTGAGTCAAGCCTAGGACGAATGGGAACAGGATAAGATCTGGACTTGTCATCATTTGGTGTTGTATCGATCTTGAAAATTTGCCAGAATTGTTCTTCAAATGTAGGCTCGCTAGGTTCAAGGAATAATTTTTCAAGGCAACAGTCACTTAAGGATCGTTGAGAGTCAAATTCCCATTCGTAAGATTTGGTTTTAGAGGAGGTGTCCTCAGTTGTCTCAACACAGTCTGAAGCATACACTAACTCACATGGAAGCACACTAGTACTTGGATCACTAGATTCTTGTGGACCTAACCCTAACCCAAGATGTTTTGGTCTTTCTGAAACTGATAATGGCTCACACCTTCCATTCTTATCCTTGCCAAGACCACTTTTTCCATCATAGCCTTTTTCTTTTACCATGTTGTATCCTTTTCCATATATTGCTACTAGCAAGGGAGTCAAATCTTGTGGTTCTTTATAAATCTAGGATAGTATATCATCTGTGTCCTCTTGACTCATTTCGCCCCACTTAATGAAAATTATATTTGGAGGAACCCTGAAAATTTCTTTTGCTTGTATTCTAAAGCAGGGTTTGCCATAGACCTAGGGAGACTTGGGCATCTTGGTTATGCAATAGGTTGTATTCAGCTTGTATTCTCCACATCCTTGGTCCTGAATTTGGAAGCTTGGGTTGATGCTTGGGGTGATAAATGGAGTGGTAGGTGTTATCGAAGTGGTCATGGTGGTCAAAGAAGCATAAGTGGATGCGGTGGATGAAGAAGCGGGAGGCTTCATGAGTGTTGATGGGTCAATGAATTTGGAAGACAAAGATGTCGAAGCTTCCCTATTGATAGGCACTTGACGCTTCGATACACCACGTAAGTTGGTACAGTATTGGAATGGATCAGGGTCTCCATATATAGTAATCTCAGTGCCTTCAAATGGAAACTTCAAACATTGGTGATACATGTAAGGGATGGATTTCAGCACGTGGATCCAAGGTCGGCCGAGTAAAATGTTGTATGGAAGGTCCAAATCTAGAACCTGACAAGTGGTGTCGACAATGACTGGCCCGATCTGAATTGGGAGTGTAATTATGCCTCGAGAGGAACGTTCTTCATCATCATATGCCTTGATAAAAATTCTTCTTGTGGCGTCTACGCAAGCATCAGAAAAGCCTAGTGCCTTGACCAATTTTAAGGAACATATATTTAGTCATGCTCTGCCATCTACTAAGACTCATCTGACCTTATGTTTATGAACAAGAACTTTGATATGAAGGGCATCATTATGGTTGGATTTGGATGACGAATAGTCTTGGTTTGAAAAGGTGATATGGTGGGGAGTCATGAGATATCCTACCATGGCTTCGAATTGGCTGACATCAATATCTTGGGGAATGGAGGATTCTTGCAATGTTTTATCTAGAATGGCCTTATGGGCAGGCGAGATGTGTAACAACTCAAGGATAGAGATTTGTGTGGGTGTTTTTCCAAGCTGGTCAATAATATTAAAGTTTCCTTTAGGTTGGGACTGCTTGTTCTGTGGACATGATTGTGGTTGCGAAGTAGACGGGCTAGCTATTGTTACCTTTGGTTGTCTAGGGGGAGGAGGGCCAGCTATGGTGACCTTTCTAGCGCGGGTGGTGACATTGCATTCAGGGGCCTTTCAGATGATGACTATGTAGACATGTTCATTAGTCATCCTAATGTGATGTACGATAGGTCCCCCAGAATAGTCATATCCAATACGTGCATGGTTGGCTTGACTATTGTTATTCGTATTTAATGTAGAAGGGTTTCTAGAACCATGATCCTGTAGTGGGTTTTTGTGTATTGTATGATCCGCGTTAGAAGCAAATTGTGGTCCACCAACTTCAATGATACACTTTTCAATAAGGTCTTGTACCAAAATTTTCAATTGTTTACAGGAAGAGGTTTTGTGTCCTTTTATTTGATAATAGTCACAAAATGCATTATCATCCCACCAAGATGGTTTAAATTGCCCTGGGTCATATGGTTTGGGGTCCTCAAGTGTGATGACACCATTCTGAAGGCATTTCTTGAGAACTTCTTCAATAGGCTCACCCAAGGGAGTGTATGTATGTCCTCTAGGGAATTGTTTGGGTTGCCTAGGTTGCCTTTGAATTTGATTGTTTTGATTGCCTTGGTTATTCTGATTTGTCAACAGAAGGAGGGTTTGCATTTGTGTTTTGTGTTTTTGGGACCATATTTTAGTCTTCCTTCAGCAATGAGGGCTTGCTCAACTTGGACACCCCGTTCAAAAAAGGTCCACAAAAGTTGTGCAACAATGAACACACAAGCCATTTTTCAGTGGGCCTAATAACGTTTGTACGAACATGTCAACTTTTTCCTTTTCAGGTATGTCTATATGATAGCGACTCACTAGGCCCCTCCATTTTTTAAAGAATGGTAAAAAGGTTTCACCTGAATCTTCTTGTGTGAGCCGGCATAAGTTGGTAATGGAGGTGTCTGTGTCAATGTTGTATGTGTAATTTTTCATGGATTTTTCAACAAGTTCTTTCCATGACTATATTCCAGGTTGCAATGTATAGAACCATTCTAAGGTTGGTCCTGCGAGACTTTTAGGAAATAGTTGCATTAGATATGTGTGCTCATGAGCAATATCCACACAACTTGTTACAAACTCTCTGATGTGGTCAAGTGGATTTGTTTTACCTTTGTATTTGTTGAAGTTTGGAGCCACATAACCATGTGGAAATGGTGGCATGTACAAAGTTGTATCAAAAGGATATGGACATAATTTGTATGGCATTTGCATCTTCTTGTCAGAGGTTTTTATATTTTCCATCTATTTTTGAAGTTCATCCACTCTTGCTAGCAAGGCGTGTACAATGGGATCATTGGTTGCCTGAAAGTACGATATGTTTTGATTAGGTGTTTGTTGATATTGCCAATTGTGAGTGGGAATTTTTTGTTGAGTATGAATCTTGGATGAGTATGTGGGAATATGTGACCCAGCCATGTTTGTTTGTATTTGAGGTATCTAAAATCCTTGACTCATTTGATTGCCAAAGTTACACATTTGTTGTGTCATTTGAGTTCCTTGTCCTTGTTGAAAGAATTGTCCATGTAGCATGTTGGTGTTTGTTCCTTGGAAGTGTCCATGTGGTGCGTTGATATTTTGTCCTTGTCCATGTGAGATATTCATTTGTGATGATGTGTTAATGTTGTGTTGAGGGCCTTCAATAAAAACGCATCATGGGTTTCTTCCAAAGGGATTAAATGAGGTTCCACTGTAAGGATGTGATGAAGATGCCCCCATTGTCATAGATGAAGAGCCGAACATAGGATTTGAGGAGGTGGTTCCTATTGACATGGACACAAAGGTGGCTCCTATCATTTGTGAAGATGATGTGGACATTGTAGGCATGGACTGTGAAAAGGTAGCTCCTATTGTTTGTGAAGATGATGTGGCCATTGTAGGCATGGTCATAGTAGATGTTCCTCCAGTAGATGTCGTATTAGTTGAAGAGGGGGTGTTTTGATTTATGGTGCCACTAGATGTCGCATTAATGGTGGTAGTGACTACTTGCATAGTAATGGCAATGTTATTGGTCGAGGTATTGTTCATGTCATGTCACTGGGATGTGTTTTGTGTCGTATTATTAGGAGAGATAGGCTGTATGGTATTAATGTCGAAGCCTTTTGGTAATCTTGCGCCTTGGTCTAAGAGCATAGCAAGGTATCATTCAGGATCGTTCAAGACCAAGTCCTCTACGAATGAAGCTATGTCGGGATTTTGAGCGGCAGCGTCTAAATCCTCAACTAGTACTTGTCCATTTTGTTCTCTCTGTATGAATTGTTCAGAAAGTGGGTTTTGAAAGGAATTTGACATGCTCATGGATGATTGTACGTTCAAATTGTCAAATGGGTCGTCATAAATCCAGTCATTGGGATTGGTGTTGGTGTTGGTGTTGTTGTCAAAGTCTTGTCCAAAGTCTGCCATTTGTCTTTTCTTTCTTTGAAGTCTTGTTTCCACCATCAAAGAAATTGCTCAAATGAAGATGATGACAATGCAAGTATGACACTAGGCTAGATGTTTTTGTCTTTTTGTGTGATAAAGGTTGACGATGTGAAGAGATAATAATGTTTTACCTAAGGAAATGCGTAATGTCGAAAAGCTAAAGTGATGATTATGACTAGGATGACAAGGTATGAAATAAGGACTAAGATGATTATGTCAACTAAAGAGGCAACTAATGAAAAGTATAGGTTCAAAATGACAACTAGGATGAATAATATTTTTGTATTTTTGGGAATAAAGTATGCAAGGTATAAACTAGAATGCAATTTGGAGAAAAGGATACCTAAACACTCTAAGCTTAATCTTTGTTTTCGATTTTAGTTACCAAAGGACTCAAGTTGAAAATGACAAAGTGACAAGGTCAAGATGACTAGTGAGTTTTCCCAATTAGATTGCTAAGGTGGAAATCCTCACAAAAGGGACAATGACTGAAAATAGGAATGATGACTAAGTCCAAGATAACCTAGTTTCAAAAGCAATGATTTTGCAAACTGTGATGAGCTTAACCTAATCCAAAGTATGCAAAGATGAAAACCTAGGGTCAAGCTAATGTTAAAAATGATGATTATGAAACCTAATGGATGAAATCAAAAATTTGAAAGTTTAATCCTAGGGTCAAAAATGCAAACTAATGGTTGAATGATAAAGATTTTGAGCAATTTCAAAGTTGGTTTCTGATAGAATCCTCTTGGAAAAAAGTGTTTGACAATAGGTTGACAGTGTTTAGACTCAGATTCGGCTTTGTATCAGGGTTTTGTTTATGTTAGGCAAATGCATCGTTTGAGACTTCAGATGCATCACAATATTTCGAATGCATTTCAGTTTAAGCGAATGCGGCTCTGAAATTGACAAATGCGACAAAGTTTGGAAAATGCAGTTTTGTGAGGTTCAGATGCGTCGCGACGCAATCATATGTGGTGTTTATGGAATCATATGCAATTTAACAGAGCGATTGCGTCTCAGATATTTTCAAATGCATTTCAAGACAGCAGATGTGTTTCAATAATTGTGTCACAGGTTGTAAAAAGTGAGTTTTTTGATGTATTGGGGAAAAAATCTGATCTATCAAAGGTTGAATGTTTTTGTCTAGATTTGTAAATGTGGTGAATATTATTTGAAAATCCAGCAAGCACTTGACAAGCACAAAGTTTTAGTGTAATCAAACACACGTAAGACAAGCACAATTCTAATAGGCCAAGGGTTTGTATACTTGGTATAGCCCACCGATATACCCCGGATTGGTGTTGAACACCTCTCCTTCTCGAGAGTGGATAGCTTAGAAGTTTGGTGGCACAGGCTCCCTTCTTTGCATGCACTTCTATAGGCACACCAAATTCAAATTCTTGGGTAGTCACTTCCCAAGAACTGCTATCTCTACTCAAGGGATTTAGTAGTGAGTATCTTCGGGCATGATATTGTACCCTGCACTATACTGAGCAACGGTTGAAAATGGATGGCTTCTAAAATAATAGGTGTCTAGTAAGGGCATCTGTTCGAGTGGCCACACATGGGGTGAGAGATTAATCACCAATTAGGTGGCACTCCAGCCTGAAGAGGTTATGCTCAACAGGGTTTATGGGAGTACTACTCCGTCTGTGTGACACATCTGCACTCATGGTACTTAAACTTTCCTCAAGCACCCATTTTATATCCCGGTTGGAAGTGACTTGGCTTTAACCTGTTACCGGTCGAGTCGTCCCTTAAGGTGAGTACTTTTTCCCTTAAGGCAGACCCATTTCTAGAAATAATAACCGTTTCTCTTACACCCAGGATCGCCTGAAAGCACAAGGGGAGAGGATACTTCGATTATTAAGTCTTAGGGGTTTACAAAAAATAAAGTGGGTCTGGCTTTCTAATCACCAAGTTTTCACAAGGTGAGAGCATAATCACCTACCACATTCAAGCACAATCAAACACTTGCAAACAAAAGTTCATTTTAGTGCACCAATAGAAGTGTTCCTAAACTAAAAATCACAAACAGATGATTTGAAAGATTAGTCTTCGACAAACGTAGCTGCAAAATCACATGTCAGTAGTTTGGATGATTGTCTTTGACTCACGAGCATTGCAAACACACATGTTAGTAGTTTCAACAAATGTCTTCGACCCACAAGAATCCTAACGCCACACCCTGCAACTAAACATTAGCAACCAGAAAATCCTATTCTAAAGGATGCAAAGAAAAACAAAAAAGACTGAAATAATAAAAATGCAACAATCTGAAAAGAAAATCTGAATACAGAAACTAAGCAGGAAAATGTGTTACGACAGAGCATATGCGTCACAAAAGTTTTTGTCAGAGATTACCAGCCAAATGCGTTGTCCTGTAGACAAATGCGTCAGAATAATTCAAATGTGTCGTAATAACTGTCAAATGCGTCACATTTCTGTCGAATGTGTCACTTGGGGTCACGAATGCGGTCTGATAATTCAAATGCGTCATTGGTTTTGTTGAGTACGTCACGACGTAGCGAATGTGATGCAGGATGGTTCAAATGCGTCGTTTAGAAACCTGTAGCTGCAAAACAGAAACAGAAAGTCGTACAAAAACAAAAAAAATGCAATGAAAGATGTCGGGTTCACCAAATGTATCTCTGGAAATTTTATGGGTTATTAGATTATAAGCAATAAATCCAAAAATCCAAAGTAATGGAGTGCAAAGGAGAAAACATGAAAATAAATGAAATATAATTACCTCAAATCTTCAATCTCCATGGCTGATCTCCATTACACCTTCTAGCTTGCTGCAAATAATGATTTTCCCTTAGATTTATGTGAGCTACCTAAGACTATGCCATGTCCTACACAAGTGTTGAAGGATTTTACTATGAAAATGACTCTAAATGCTTAAGAAAAACTCTAAGTATGTAGGAAAATGACTGTAAAAATGAAGACCAAAAATTCACGTGAAAACTTGAGAGAGAGAAAATGAATTCGAAATTGCCATTTTATAAGAAAAGACAATTTTGAATGGACGTATGAGATTAAAAGGCAAACAGATGGACCAGATTGAAAGTTGAGATAGGATGGCTAAAAAAAGGCTGGGGAATCAAATTAATAACAGTCATTTGACCTTTGCATGCAAAAAGGCATCTTTTTTAATTAAAAATCATTTTAATTCAAAAATGGAGAATTAAATGACAGTAGGCAATAAATGCCCATCCTCTGCCAAAATAAGGAAATTTGACCATTTTAAATAAGTAACCATTTATTTATTTATTTAAAATGGGGAAAATGACATGTGGCCATAATTAAATAAATTAAAGAATTTATTTAATTAGAAGAAGAATATGTAAGTTATTGACATATTTAAATAAATAAGAAAGATTTATTTATTTAAATAATCTAGATGAATTAGTGGACATGAATAATTAAATAAATTAGGGAATTTATTTAATTATAAAGAGGCATCAGATAATTAGTGACACATTTAAGTAAATAAATACAATTTATTTATTTAAATAGTCAAGAAGAATAAAGAGACATGAATTAATTAAATAATTAAAAATTATTTAATTAATAGATGAAAAATTGACCACACAACGTAATTAAATACCTTAATTATGCTAGGACGAATGTGGTGAAAAACAAAGCTCGCGGATCTAGATCAATTTTTTAGTGTCTACAGAACTGAATCCATACTCAAAGCTAGACATTGGAGTCACACAATCACATAACCCAATAGAAACATTCACACAAGTGCAACACTCCAACCATAGGGTATAGGAGATTGGGCATTGTCCCATGACAACCCAGAAAGGTGGTCACACACTGAATCAATTGTCCCTAATTGGGGACAACGATTAAGGTTAGGGTATAACTTGGGCCTAGATGTTATCTCCTCAACCACCATTGGGATTAGAGGCACGCTCAAACCTATTAATTCAAGTGGAGACATAGCCTAGTACCTGTTCACTCAAGCATACAAGTTAGAGCACATATTCATAATAGTTGAAGCACTAGGAGAGGAGCTCTAGCAACCATATATCATTCATGTATGTCCCCCATATGTCCAATGGTACGATTCCACCCTTTCCACCTATCCTAACAACATACTACTGCATCACCTAACTGTCCAAATAAATCTCTGCATAATAATAATAACATAACAATATGCATCATACAAAAGTACTACAAAAGCTCATGTTCCATCTACAACCACAACTTTTGAACACAAGTCAGTACCTCTTCATGATAATAAATATAATCATAATCAAAATCATAATATCATATCATCATGAAAATAATATTTTAGAATCATGTGAAAATCCTAAAGATAGCCAAAGCACTTCCATAGCTTGCATCCTAGTAACGAACATGTATGAACACACAGAGTCCATAAGTTCATAATGTACTACATCAACTGCCTAACATAATTAATGCATACCCTAAATATCTGTATTATTTTACCTTCATCTTCGGGTTCCTTAGCTAGACTACCTAAACATCCAAAGTGAGAATGGAGGGGCACTACAAAGGTAGTCACCTAGTTTCAAGATTTTTTTCTTATCATTTTGGTTTATCTCTATATTATATGTACCACCAACTATAAGTGTGTTACAATCTTTAATAAAAATTTGGTCGAGAAATGTATCAAAGAGGATTATTACATTTAGAAGGAGAACCTTCATCAAAGTATAAGCACAATAAAAATGTCAAAAAAGTGAGAAAAGACTCAATTATGATGATAAGTGGGTAAATCCTCATATACTCTAAGTATTTATCCAATGCACCATCATTTAAAAAGTATCAAATGGCGGATTTATATCCATTGAACAATCAATTATTAAATCGAGATGAACTAAAGGTAAGTCAATAATACCACTAATATCATAAGAATAACCAACTTCCTTAGTGTTATTATTTTCAAGGATTTTAATAGGTTTATGAATGCCTTGTTGATTCAAAAAAAATTTGTTGCTATTGTAATCAATGTTTTCTAAAACTTTATAACCTTTTTCCATAATAAATAACTAACTTGGACGAGGATATGCAATTCTTCATAATGTTGGTTAATTTTTTTATCTATCAGAGATTTCACCTTTGTTAGAATTAAAGTACCCATGTTAGAATTTGAAGGTAATATAACATGTAAATTGGTATCAATGGAAAAGAAGAAGCTTAGTTTTTATGAGTTTGCTTATCTCTTTTTGAGATTAATGTATCAAAATCTAGTGTCACTAATCGTATTTAGGAACAACATGAGGCATAGGATAATTTGTGGTGGGATTTATCATAGGAATGCTTATTTGTGTTAGAAATATCAATGTGTTATCATTTGCAACTATTAGATAAAACTTGAAAAAATTATCATTGACTGTCACTATGCATTTTTTGATGAATGAACTTGCTCTTGAAATGTACAAGGGGGGTGGCACAACACCCATTACAAGAATCCATGGATGACCCAAAATAATGTTGTACTTTAATGTGATAGGCTTTACATGAAATATAGTTTGAAGAGTAAAAAGCTCTTTAAAGTGATAGACAAAGTAATATCCAAGGGATTCCCATATACATTTTTCAAAGCCTTTAATGATTATCTTAGATTTTGGTAGATTATAGTAAATAACTTGGGTCACATTTAGAAAATATTTACTACATATATATAACCTAGATCCATTGTCTATTAATTCATGTTAATATCTAATATCTTCATGTACCCAACCACAATATGTACTAGCCTAGATAATCATAAATAACATTTGGAAAAGGAAACTCTTGACGTCAAAGGAGATTGGGGCATTATAAGAATAATAATATGTATTATAACCCATGTGTTCATGACTACATGAAGAGTAAGACAATGGTACAAATAAGGCTTGTAAAGGAGGAATAATCTTAGTATGAGATGCACAACATGTAGGAAAAATATTATAAGTGTTAGTTATGTTATTAGATGTACACTCATCATATGGTGTATGGTTAATATCAATGGAAGGTTTATGTGTGTTCTTTCTAATTTGTATCAAGGATCTAGGCATATCACTAGTTAGAGAAGAATACAACCAATATAAGGTTCACCAATAGGATAACCATCATAAATAGGCATCCCCAAGTCAAGAGATCTATCCACAGGCATGGAAAAGGGTGCTCTAATAGCAAATGTATCCTCAACACTAAGGATAAATGAATCAAGAGAAGAACATCGAGAAAGATCTATAGAAGAAAAACTATCAATACATATATGGATTAAGTGGCTAAGGCACTATCATAGGTCACAAAGGATATACTATCATAATGTGTAGTAACACAAGAAATTACTTTTGTAAAGAAAAAGTAAATAATATCCATGATGATATGATATAACAATAGTATAGCTAAGGTAATGAGTTTTAGATCAACTAAGTCAAAGTGCACAAATATGCAAATGATATACAAATGAGCTATCTAATCACCTAATCTCTAAAATGAATGCATTGAACCTTTTAAATACAAAGACATGGCAACACATTATATGAATTTATACTTAATTAGTCCTAGTTACAAAGGATCGCGATAGGATTTGAATTTAAATTTGAATTCAAGAAAAATTATGACCACAAACTAGTTTGAACACAAGAAAGAGATTGAAGTATGGTAGGAATGATGTGTATGGAAAAATTGGACATCCATAGATAAATGTGATTAGGACAAATACAATGCATGGGAATGTCTAAACATCACAACCTAATGGAACTAAGTATTTAAGAGAATGCAACGTAAATAAATAAGAACCGGGTAAGAACAAATGTATAAGTCCATAGAAATGGTAAGAATGATGCGAATGGAAAAAATGTGCATAGATAAATATGATAAGTACAAAAAATCAATGCATGGGAATGTCTAAACATCACAATATAATAACACTAGGCGTTGAAGAGAATGCAACATAAATTTAAGCATTGGGTAAGAATAAATGTGTACGTCCATGAGTGTGAGTAAAATAGAATAAATGTATAGTTCCATAAGGTTCAAATTTCAGACCACAAAAAAAGAAAACCTAGTCTTTGTCTCGCATGCTTGAAATCTGGGCGAATATGAGAAACGGCTACATACTTAAAATATACGAGTGTGGTAGGTGTGAGTCTCAGTGTTAGTAGTTACTATGATAAGTTTGACCAGGTTCGGTTCAGCCATTTCTGAAAATAGAAACAGGAATAACCCACACCAGAAAGCAGCTTTTCGGAATGCTATGAATTTGAGGACTACGGTATGATCACTGCAATAATAACTGCATTCAATGCTCTCGGTCCAATACAATCTTTTCACACACTCTGTCTCTTGTTCATGCAATCCCTGCCTCGGGCATTGGAGAATTGGGGACCATGAAAGGAAACTGTCCCCTGTACGGTGGCCAGATGTGCATGAAAACATTCTTGGCGTGTTGGCCGTGCAGTTGCAGTGAATGGTGATACTTATCACCATTATTCAGTTCATTATTGGGCACAAGTAGCTCGGCATCCTTCTCAGAAAACACAAAGAGCTAAATGCTGAGCAGAAGATAGAGAGCGAAGGCAAGGAGAAGAGATGGAGTTGAAGCATGTTGCGCGCGGGTGTATAAAGAAGACGGTGGGGCCGTGGATTGTGAGGCGGCCATCGGCGAAGGGGGGGCGTGAGACGACTGGGTGGCGAACTCCCTCTGCAAAGGAACGAGATAAAAACAGAGAGAGGGAGAGGCAACGCCGGGCGGTTGCCGCTAAAATCTTTGCGGGTCTCCGTGCTCATGGCAACTATTGCCTTCCTAAACATGCCGATCATAATGAAGTGCTCAAGGCTCTCTGTAACGAAGCCGGCTGGCATGTCGAACCGGACGGAACCACTTACAGAAAGGTCAAAACATTTTCTTCTTTACATTCCGAATTAGCTCTGTGCTGTGTGCACTAAATTCTTGATTCTTTCTCTGTTTTTGGCCACAGAACTCATTTGAGTTACCAGCAATAGAGTCTCCCGGGACAAGTAGGCCCATTTCGTTAAGCAACCATTTTTATGAGCAACGCGAAAGATCGCAAATTCAGAGCAGATTTAGTTCGTTTCCAGCAGAATATGGAGCTGAACAGGGCGATTTAAGCTGGAACAGCAAATCTGGAGAAGGGGAAAGAAATAATGTTAGGTTCCTACTGAGATACAAGACGGAAAATATGGCCCAGCAATTGCCCATGCTATCAGAGGTTGTTTTGAATGCAGTACATCTTAAGCAGAGTGAGAAGGTGCAAGCCCAACATGAGCATGCTCAATCTTCTGCATTCATCCCTTCTGCTGTACCCACCAAATTATCCCTATCTTGTAAAGGAAGAGATTAACAGTCCCTGTGTTGTAATTCTGATTTTATCGAAACAAAGTCGAAATGTTTTGTAGGTAATGTGTTGGTTAGGTGAGTCAGTGAATTTATGAGGTTGAATGGTATGGTTTGAAATGGGTAGAATAATCGAGCGACTACATGCAAGATTCATCACGCATGTCGTTTGCCCTTCTTTGTTGCAACCTACTCACTAGTAAGCCAGAATTTCATTATCCTCTTTTTGTTTGTTACTGAACTAACCAGCGAAAGCTTCCTTGTAGGTAAGACTGCTGGTTTCTAAGAGGGCAGATGGGCTTGGTGTATATTGAATCTCATTAACAGCAAAAGTTTAAATGCATTATTGGTGTTTTACTTGAATATAAATGTTATAAATGAAGAGCCCAATTTCATGAGAGCCATTTGAAATTTACATTAATTCTGTTGGCATATTCAATTTTTCACATGTATAATGCCAATCATCTTTATTTATTTTTAATTAGAGTTAAGTTATGTGAGGACAATTTAATGGGAGAGGACTTAGTAGTTGAGCATCTTAATTTTTCCTCTCTCAAAATTATATGTAGTGATTTCAAATCACTCTCAAATTTATATAGTAATTTGTTTGGTGGGTTCTTTTTTTAAACATAAGGTTTTAGGTCTACATCATCAAATATGATGTCACACTAGTATATATTTTGTTGAGGTGTCTCAAAATGAATTAAAAAAAAAACTAGACCAATCTTTGTGCATGAAGTCATTTTTTGTTGCTACGTTGATGTGGCATCGAATGATTTATTGGACCTAATGAGCACTTTTTATTAAATTAAAAGTAATTATAGTCATCACTAACAACCTTGAAGTCCCAACTAATAGTGTTATACTTTTAAAAATGTTGGGTTGTAGATCTACAAATACTATCACAAATATTGGAATGCACTCAAGCATTGGGTCCTTTTGCCTAGATATGCAAGTAAGAAAGTTGATTATGAAATCACAATCCTATGACATTCTTGATAGGGAGCATTTATAGGGTGAGCAATATGTAGTTTAAGGTGTTCGGTGAGATAAGTATGACCTTGTGCTTTTATTTATTTATTTTAGATTTGTTATGATTTGTTTTTCCTAAGTGTAATGACTAGTGTAGAAGAAGTGTATTTTTATATAATAGTTGGCAAGTGATGCGAGCTTTCAACTAGTTGTGAAATTATATGCATTCAAGGGTTTGAGTTCACTCTATAGTTTTATCTATTCTTATCTTAGGTCATTTCCATAGTTGTAAATATGAGCATGGTGCATATATATAGCTACAAATTTGATCCTCCTAAGTGGAAAAATCATATTTAAATATAGACCCAAGCTAACTCCCTTCCAACTAGTTGTTACTTGTCAACTTCAATGCAATTTTTTAAATTTGTGTGCTAGGGTTTGGTCTAAAAGAATGAATCCTAGTTCATATGAATCGTAGGAGGATCTATGGCCTAACATGCATTGAGAACTTGTCAAGAAGTATTCTCCAATAGCATACACTTAGCATCAACATTAATAAGAACATATTAAGCATTTCATGGCTGCCTAAAGTGTCTTTGATCTTGTTAAACATGTTGAATTTAGTAAGCAATAACTTGAAAGCTGAAATGGAAACTAATGCAAGACACAAGATTCCTATTTCAAACCACTACTAACCTCTAGATAGAGATCAACAAAAGAGAATTCAAAAAAGCATAACATCAAACAATCAAATCAAATGTTACCATTAGGTTGCATTGTTGAATGATTTTCTCCAATGAATTTGATATGTAGATGCTCCTTTTCTTGAAGACTACCAATTCGACAGCATGTACATAGATAAGTGATTATCATTGGAATGAAGGGAAGAGTGCTTGAATTTAAAGACTTTTGGAAGGAGGAATGGATGGTCAAAATCTTATTGTGAGGTCAATGATGGAGGATGGTTGAGAGGAATTCCCTAGGATCAAGGAGAGGATGAAGGGTGGAGATATAGATTGTTAGATTAGGAATGGCTAAGATTAATTCATTAAATTAAATAGTAAGTGGTTGTGAGCATGAGGGAAATAAGGGACATGTGTATCTAGTGGGGCTAGATTCTTGGAATGGGTTAAGAGAATAATGGGACCATAAGGACAAGTGTTCGTAGGCATCCTTTATTCATGGAATGTGTTGAGGGAATATAGGTAGAATTAACTAATAATAATATTTAATTATTTTAGCCATGTGAGAGATAAATAATAGGTGGAATATGTAATTATTTATTGATTTATTGTGAGGTGAGATGGAAAAGTTGATTAATTAAATAATATGATTATTTAATGAAGTGTGGATGACCTTAAGTGAAGGGGACTTGGTTAATTAGGAATAAGTGAAGATGATTAGGTCTATGTATGATATTGACCCATTAGGGTTAGGTGATGGATGAATACAAAATATTTTAGGTTTCTACAAATTTAAATAAACAATTGGCCAAGGAAAAAGACAAAGAACAAGTTGCCTCCTATACTTAGCACACCAAAAACTACTAATGTCTATTAAAAATCATAGGTTTATCATAGCTATAATCCTGCATGGGAAAATGCACAAAATTAAAATTTTGGTTTTCTTTTATTTTTTAATTTTCCAATAAGAAAAATTATCAACTACAATACAACATGCACATATGTGTTGTTTCCATTTTTGACACCACATGAAAACCAAACACACACAAAATATGCATGTTATAAAATCAAAGGAAATGAAGATAAAATAAAGAAAAAGTAAATGGTAGTTGGGTGATAGATATCCTCATTCAACACACCTTATAGAACAATTGAAGCTTCCTAATGATATGAGTTGCATCAAACACTTAACACTTTGGGGAGGTGTTGTACTCATAAAAACCACTCCTCTAAGGTACTCTATAGAATGGAGTTAGACTATGCCTTCTATATGCAACAATAATAAAATAATATAGGTACACAATTTCACCTAGCATAATCAATTTAAAAGAAAAAAGAATATAGTTGTCTTACTAAGTATGCTAATAAGTAGTCATCAACTAGCATTTCTTTTCTATTAGAATACAAAATTGAAAGTTATACAATCACACATATATGTTAACCTTTCCTAATCACAAGTAAGAATTAAGGATAGGGGTCACATTAAAATGAATACATCCAAGGTCGTCTAGCATTCATTTCAATAGAAAATTAAATGAAAAAGAAGGAACTAACAATTTCTCTTATAAAATGGTCATAGCATTCCACTTCTAAAAATCATATGCATGCACTTAGGGGAGAAGATATAACATTTCCAAATGTACATTGATCCAAGTTAAGAAGAGTTAGAAAGTTCTTAAATGTTCATTTTATACCAATTTATCTCCACTTCATAATCTATCATTTTATTACATATTAGACGATTCTAAACATATTTTGAGGATCAATGTATTAAAACAATAATATGGTGTATTATATCACAATTAGTTATCTAATTAACACATTTTTAGATATTTTTTGTAATTTTGTTACACTTTATAACTAATACAATTTAATTATTAAATTGAATAAAATGTTACTTCAAAACTAACAATGCATCTATATCTTCTAGATAATATTATATAATATCCCATGACATTAGATTTAGTGTTAAGGCTAAAATGAACCAATTTTAATCCCACAATTTTATTTATAAATAATTAATCAAAGATTAACATTATTAAAATTGACAAATATAGCTTACTCTATATGATGGCTATTATTCTAAAGTCTATCTTGATACTCTATTATATAATATTATCATTTGTATCATCTAATTAATATTACATATGATATCCCACAACATTAAAAAGGTCAAGAATAAAATAAATCTATTTTAATTCTTTAAATTTATTTATAATGAACCAATCAAAGAATAATAATTATTCATATTGAAAAAGTATACTATACTTCACATGATGTATGTTATTCTAAAGTCTATCTTTATACTCTTAGTTAAATCTTTCTACACATATAAATTAATCATTATTACATATATTATAGAAATTAGATGTATTAACTTATATAGTGTAAGACTAACCTCTATACAAAAATAAATCTAACATATGATATTAATGAAGCCCTAAAATTATTATTTTAAAACATTATAAGTGACTATATAAATATCAACTAGAAATTATATACTTTATTATTACTATTATTTATATGTATAAAAGGAAATAAATCCTAAAATTCATTAGTATATGAAAAAGTTTTTGTTATAAAAAACCTGGTTTTTTCGTCCAGAAACTGGAGTAATAACGAGGAAGGAATCCCACAAGCATTCAGAATGACGCTAAAAAGCAATAAATCAAAACATTGTCACAGCTGCACCATACACTGTTACAAGCAAGAACATGACATAACAAAACGAGGAAAGCCAATACATATTCGCAGCCAGAGAACCACATTCCACGCTCTAGCCTAGAAACGAATCGTCAATGTCTTTATGCAGCAAAGCAAGGGATGTAGTAGGAAGTCCCTCTGCCGACCACCTATAATACAACCCCATTTGCATTTTGAGAAGAATGCATTCATTGACTGCCCAATTTTCCACTGTGTTGCTAGATCGCCCTATGTGTGATATCTTGACATCCTCCAAATCAGCAATAAGACTCTTGGCTGACTCAAGGAGCATCTCCAACCTCCAGTTCTGAACTTCTCCCCCTTTCAAAGCACCTATGACCAATTTTGAATCCCCTTCGATCCACAACTTTCTCCAACTCTTCTCTCTTGCTAACATCAGACCCCACAATACGTCCCTAGCCTCAGCCAACTTGTTAGTTTCTAAGCCAAAGTCATGAGCATAGAGACCCAGAGCCCTCCCCCAGCTGTCTCTGAAAATGCCACCACCTCCAGCTTTACCAGGATTACCTTTAGTTGCACCATCAAAGTTTAGTTTCACCCAACCATGCTCTGGATTCTCCCATTTACAATGCTTACTCTTTCCTTTAGTCTGCAGGGGGAGCCTTGTGAAGCCCCTAAAGTTGGGCCAGGAGTTAGCCTAGCACATCTCATTGTTTCCCACAGACCAATCCTCATTTTTATGTATTTCACCCAGCTCCCCAATGGTGTTTACCTCCATTTTCGAAGATCTACTAAGTGCCTCCGCTATGATGAGGAAAAGGAAGGGGGATAACAGATCCCCCTAGCATAAGCCTCTCTTTTTATTGAAAAATGCAGTGGGGACCCCGTTCACAAGAAAAGAATAGGTGGTAGAGGAGATGCAGTTGTACACCAAATCACACCAAGCCTCGCAGAAGCCAAACTTCCTCATCACCTTGAGCATAAAATCCCACGGAACCTTGTCATATGCCTTGTTCATGTCCAGCTTAATGATCATCCCTTCTCTTTTCCTACGTTGGACATAATGAATGGCCTCGAGTGCAATGATGATTCCATCCAAAATTTGTCTACCCTTCAAGAAGCTACTTTGTTCTTTTGAAATGAGGCGTTTTAGACAAGATTTCAGCCTGTTAGCCATTGCCTTCGAAATGATCTTGTATATCACATTGCAAAGAGAAATGTGCCTAAATTGATCAAAGGATTTGGGGTCCTTCACCTTGGGAATGAGGGAAATATAAGTAACATTCCATGATCTCAAAACAACTCTACGCTCTGCATTCTTCGGCAACTTTCCACACATCCTCACCAACAATATTCCAGTATCTCTAAAATAATTCAGCTTGGAAACCATCATGTCCCGATGCCTTCCTAGCTCCGAGGGAGAAGTCAGTGTTTTGTATCTCTTCCTTTGAGAAAGGGGCCATAAGAGCTTCATTTTGTAGGTCTAAAACCTGATTTGGAATGCAACCAAGCATCTCATCTTGAGCCTGAGGAACAACAATATCCAGGGAGCCGAGGAGCTCAATAAAAAACCTCTTACCTTTACTCTTGATAGCATCAATATCATCAAGAACTGCATTGCTAGGGGCACAGATGCACATAATCTTATTGTGTTGTCATCTGATTTTAATGGACAGTTGGAAGAACCTTGTGTTTTTATCCCCTTCATGCATCCACTTGACTCTGGACTTCTATTGCCAAAAGATTTCTTCCATTCTCAAGATTCTATCATAGTCTGCAATTACCTTGTTTTTTTCTCTCTGAGAGCTGGATTAAAACTACCTTTATCAATTTCCTCTTCAACATCCTTCATCTCAACTTCAACTCTACTTTTGTTGATGAACAGGTCGCCCATGACCTCCTTGTTCCAGGCTCGAGCTTTCCTTTTGACCTCTAGAATCTTTTTTCCACAATGAATCTCTTACAACCCTTTATTTCATATTTCCACCACTCACCAACTAAACCATCAAAATATGAATTCTCATAACAAAAGGATTCCATTTTGAATGGAGAGCCCAAAGGTTTGGAGGGGTTGCACAGTGTCATTGAAATCGGCTAGCGATCCGACCCCCCGAACTGCATAACCTTGAAAAGAAACCCCCTAGATCTATAACCCACTTAGAGTTAAGGAAGAAACGGTCCAAACTGCACTGGATATTCTCCACCTCGAGCCTTTTGTTTTTCCATGTGAACCAGCCTTTTTTGGGGCGAATCTCAACTAATGCAAGATCATCACACAACCTTTCGAAGCTTGCTAATCCATAGATGCTCAACTCCCTTCCACCCTGTTTATCCTCAAGAGCCAAAGTGGCATTAAAATCTCCCCTATCAACCACTTAGCTTGAGAATGGATGCACCTTAATGCCTTGAGATGGTTCCACACCACCACATGCTCGTGCTCCGTATTTGTACCATACACATTGGAGATCAACATCCTACAACCATCCTTTAGATTCGTACATCTAATAGTCAGACAGAATTGTTCAGACTCAATAGTGGAACCATCAATAGCATTTATATTCCATAAGCATGCCACTCCATCAGCATTAACAGCCACACCTTCACTATTTGTCCATAGCCTAAGAATCAGATCTCTGAGTTTTGCTTCCTCCATCTTAGTCTCCTGAATCAACACCAAATTTGGAGCCTCACTCAAAATAATTCATTTGAGGAGGAATCATTTTTCGAGGCCATTGAGGCCCCTGATGTTCCAACTGATCACCTTCATTGAGCACTGGGTGTAGGGAGGTGCTCGCCTCAAGCTGTAACAAATTTCCTCATTGATACTTGAGAACCATTTTCCAATTCTTATAAAGCCTTATACTTGGCTTTATAGGCCTCCGATTTCCTACCCTTACTATTAGCAACCCCATGCATCCACACTGAGGTTGGGCTTGCCTCCAAAAATTTTTGTTCTTCTGGTGGCAATGGACCACCCATTCGCTTGGTCATCACTCTAGTCTTTGTTCTCCTTATTCTCAGAAACACCTTTGTTTATCAGCTTCGGGCCCTTTAGCCTGCATAGGTCCCCTACACTGTTGACCCTCGCCACCTTAGCCTCATTAGTTACCTCACTTAGGGCCACCCCACCCACCTGTTTAGTGGGTTGATCGTTAATCGCTTGGATGATGGCACTGTCTAGTGCGTCCATTGAAGAAGGAAAAGTATTCGTGGGAGTATTTTTCTCCCCTACATAACCCAGAGTAGAATGCCCCAATTCCGCACTCTTTTTTGTACCGACCATACCACCTTCTTCTGAGGAGATGCGTCCCTCAGACACTATCATGGTTAACCTATCATTGCAGCCAGCCCCCAACACATTTTTCTTAAATAAATCGCCTATGTTGTGCTTCGATGGGGAAAGTGAGCCCTTTCATTATTTATCCAAGGGGAACTCCCTTGCTTTATGACTTGCTTTTCCACATCTGAAACACCTTATGGGAAGTCCCTCATAATCCAGTCGCTGCAGCCACACCCTCAGAGCAGAGGAGAGATGGAGAGAAAGTTGGATCGAAAAACTGAGATCAATCCAAATACAGATTCTGACTCCCTCCATAACCTTGTCATTGGTCATAATTCACTCGCTATGAATATAGCCACCCAGTGAATTACCAATAAGTCTGAAAATTTCTTCAGAATATAGCTCCTATGGAATGCTAGGCAACCTGACCCAAATCGGAGCCTTGAAAATTTGTTCTTCCTGGGGATGAAGCCCAAGGTCCAGGCCCATGCATACAGTCCCGCCAACCCAATAAACCATGGGCAACCATTCAAAAACTGATCCCTCACTAATTCGTTAGGGAAAACCATCTAGAAAAACCCTAATGGTAAGAAACTTATGTGTGGGACGGAGCCTTTCCAGACTTGATCACACCATTTCTTGATCTAAGCCATAGTTGGCCAAATGCCGATGAACTTGGCTATCACTATTGTCTTCTTTAGGCGTAACACTTCAGAATTGAGCAGGGCGTCAAGAATAACAAGATCCCTAACCTCATCTGCAATAGAAATGTTGATGTTCTTGACAGCAATCTTGGGGGAAAGACCTTTCACCGATCCATCTGTAGACCTCTTGTCTGCCTCTACAAATAGCTTTCCAAGCTCGCAGGCACCCTCTGATTCTACTCTCCCCTTCACATCCTCAGCAAGAGATTTCCTTCTCTCATGCCCGCCTGTATCTTCGTCGCTTCTGCCCTCGCTGCTTTCGCACAATGTCGCTCAGTTTTTTAAATAAAATTTAATTTATTTAAAATATAATTTAGTTTATTAGTATCTGAATATAGAAAGCCTAATTTTCCTTCTTTTTTTAATTTATCGTTCTTTTCTTAATGTAAATAAGGAGTAGGAGATGGAAATCATTATTCTAGGCACCATAGCAAGGGTGAAATCCTTGAGCTAAAAATGAACAACAAAATTTTAGATTAATTTCAAAGGGCTTGGAGTTGCATTGGGGTAGTATGGAGGTAGTAAAGTGAGAACAAAGGGTGGAAGGTGAAGGAGGTGCCTTGTGGGTGTCATTCCCCTACAAATATTGTGAATCTATAGGGGTTGTGCCCTTGTCAATAGGGATTATCCCTTCTATATGAATTGTAGCCTACATAGTCAAGGTTGTGTTTAATTGGGTTTGCAACCTCCTATTTTCTATATTTTTAATTGTGAATGATGATAATGGAAAGATCAATCAAGAGGGATCAAACAACAAGGGGATCAGATCAAATCAACAAAAACCCAGACCTAAATGAATTGAATTATACCTATTACCAATGAAGTGATTCAACAAATATCAAATTAAAGTAAATCAAATGAACAAGAACATAAACCCAATTAAGCCTACTTTTACCTCATCCAAAGAATGTCAAACCCTTACTCCATTGTTGCAAATGTAAGATTATTCCTTTAGGATATGTGGATTTCTCATTCTAAGAATAACCCAATTGTGCAAAATCTTGATTGAAGAAGTGTTATGGGAGCTTAGATCAAAACTTTGAGTAGGATTAATGAGGGATGAATACTTGTTTTATAGATTTCAAGATATTAGGATCAACGGTTGAGATTGAAAAATCATATCAATGATTTAGAGTTAATGAAGGATGGATAGGTCATGCATGATGAGGAAGAGTTTAGTTAGTTGAAGCTCCTTCCTTATTTTTAGGGAGATATTCTGAGATATTTTTGGAGGGAAGATATTTTCAAATTTTGAATTTGAATTTAAATTTGGAATATTTTATTTTGGGACGAATGTGCAACTAAATGAATTAAATAATTCATTTAATTGTGGAAAAATAATAGCTAATTAAATAATTTATAGTGTGATAAGAAGGAATAATGATTTTTAATTAAATAATTAAAAAAAATTAATTATGTGTATGAGAGAGAAATTTGAAAATTAGTTAAATAATAAAACTATTTAAATAAAGTGGAGGAGAAAAATGATTTAATTAAATAAATAATTAAAAAATTATTTAATTAAAGGTGATGAAGGGAAATATGATGAATTAATTGAAAATAATTAAAATTATTTAATTAATAGAGGAAGATAGGTTTATTTAATCAAATAATTGGAAATTATTTAATTAAAAGGTGATGAATGGGGTGATAAGTGATAATGATTGAAAATGACCAATTAGGAGAATGTGTGATGTGTTAGAAATTTTTAGGTGTCTACATTTTTCCCCTCTTTGAGACAATGTACTTGTTACATTGTTTTAAAGACATACTGTTGATTTGGAAAATAATTAGTAACACTGATGTCTCATTATGCCCCAACAAATGAAGGAGTGATGGGATGAGGGTAGGTTGCCCCCTAAAGAGATCGGCCAAAAAAAATCAGTTTGGGTTCATGATAGGAGAATGGGATAGGCTCAATGAAGAAGAGGATGAAAATGAGGTCAATTTTTGCCAACATACTGATCAAGATAGTTAGGGCATGATGAAAAAGGGATGGAGGGGGTGGTATAAGAGGAATATAGGGTTTTGGAGTCTATATATACCCCATTGGGGGTTATTTTTTACTCATTTGTACATAGTTCAGAAATTTTAGAGCTCTATGAGATATTTGAGCATGAAGTTGTTGCAAAGATGGTTGGTGTTCCTCATGCTATTCACCATGCAGATCGAGTACAACAATTTCAGAGGCTAGCCAAAGTAGATCCACTAGTATGTATCAAACCCTTTCTTGCTTAGACATCAACTTGAGTGTAATAAATGTTAGGTCTAGGGAGTCAATCAAATGTGTTGATCTAATATCGATGGTTTTGAAACCCAACATGACACATTTGAAACCCAATGCAACACATTTGATTGTATCACGACGTATTTGACATGTCACACCACTTTTGATATTTGGTTTGCATTTGATTGTTATTACATGACACTTTTGAAAAATAAATTGCAATTGATTTAGCTTTTGCAACGCATTTGAAAAAAGGTCGCAAGTGATACAAAGAGCTACAAACTTAGGTATTATTATTTTATTCTTTTAAGTTTTTGATAAATTGACATTTGGGCATTATTTTTTCAAGTTGTACTAGATTCAATCTTGTTGAGGGAGTGTCAATCAAAAAATTTGCGATGGATTAAAAGTATCTCAATGAGATGGATTTTGAGTTATTGGGATTTGTGGGATTGTTTTAGGTCACCTTCATGCTTGAGATTCATGCTCATATGACTTTTATGACCGCCCTTGTTGAGAGGTGGCATAACGCGACCTCATCATTCATATTTCTGACTAAAGAGGCAACCATTACTCTTGAGGATGTATGGAGGATCTTGAACATCCCTAGATTGATGGAGCATGAGTTATGTATGACACAAACTCTAGTGTGGAGGCTCTATAATGAGTCTTACACAATGATGAGCTTAGCATTGAGGATGGGATGGTAGATTTGAGACTGAGATTAGGGGTGAATGATGATCTCATTTAGTGATCAAAGGCCTCATTTCTAGAGTGATCGTTCTTGATCGACAATATTAGAGTTTTCCAGTTGGATTGGTCATGTCCTAGAGAGGATGATGGCAGACTATGTTTTCTATGCTTGGGGATCTTGTGTATTATCCCACCTATATGATTATATGCACCAGGTGGTGTATAGATCAACTACAATTCTATTAGCTGGGGTGACATTGCTACATGTATAGGCATGGGAACACATTGTTGTAACATGTGACTAGTGGAAGATGTTGTTTGGGTCACAGGAGATCCTTATGTGTATCATTATGATGTATTGTTGACTCAAAGGTAGTTGGGGGATCTTGATTATTTGTGAAGATTTCTTGATAACATCGATGAGTTCATTTGGAGGCTATGGCTACAATGTGAGACCTAGGATTCAATGACGATAGACAAATTTCCTATTACAAACAAACTCAATGGTTTATGGGATGGACCAATTACATTTTGGAGACATATCTTCTTGATAAGGTCAAGAGATAGTTCGGGGAGGTACAGGATGTTCCTACATGATTTTTCTATGTTTTCTCACACATAGTGAGAGATTGACGAGTGGGGACCCATGGAAAGCTTGCAAATTGTAGTTTCAAAGTTTGTTAGTTTGATGCCATTTCAATAAACATGGGCTTTAGGATCAAAGGATGTGGAGAATACCCCTGATTACGATGCATGTTGGGAGGTACATAGACCATTAAGATTCACTCATATAGATGGTGAAACAATGAGGAAGAGGAGGCGAGAGGTGAAGCAAGCTAGGGTTCACCAAGTGAGGCAACAGATTGAGGTAGTTATTGTTAGAGGTGATGGTGGAGGTCCTAATTAAGGAAAAAAAGGGCCACAAGTACAATAGATAGTGGCACCTCACCTGTAAGAGGAGGTGAATAGAGGGTTGATGATGGGAAAAGAGGGAGAGATGCAAATGATGTACGACTTAAAGTTGCACTTTCAGAGTGAGATCAGGCTTAGAGGAAGAGGGATAGGTACCACATAAAGAGAGATGGTCTCACAGTGTAGCTTGCTCAAAGGAAGGTTGAGAGAGACATAGAGATAACCTGCCACAACATGCAAAGACAAAGATAGTGCAGTTGAGTATGGGTGATCCCACAATACTGGTTTGCAATTTTTGGCCAAACTAGACACTGAACTGATTTTTTCTAGCTAAATCTTCACTTTCTGGCACTTCTAGCGGCTAAACTGTGAGGAATTTGAAGATGATGCAAACTAGTGATTTGTGACATTTTTTCTATAGATTCTAAATATATTTTTTCCAAAAATTTTGGAATCAAATTGCACTTCTTTTTCCATCTCCTTTGAAAACTAGTTTTTTTCAATAAACACCATTTTTAAGGAGTGACACTGTATACAATATAACTTTTTTTCCATGAAGGACAAAATTCTAATTTTTTCAAATTTACATTTTTAACTATGGACAATGATTTTGGATTGCCCACACTGCTTTAGCTCTTTCTAGGGTTTCTCACCTAAAAGGAGAGAGAAATGGGGTCCAAAATGCAAATGTTTACACTCAAGATTAATGTGAATGAGATGCAATATGTCTAATTATGATGTACTAATGCATCGATCTAAAAAGAAAATGATTTAATAATGCAAAACCTAAGAAATGCAAAGTGCTGGAAAACACACTGTGATATGCAAAAACACCTAAAAATGTAAGTAAATGATGAAATAACAGGACAAAATTGGAGAGGTGCACCTAGAATCTGCAATCTGATGTTGGGAGATTCTATAATCCTAAAAATTTGACTGAAAATGTTGACTGGGACACTTACACCAGGCTGGGCGACTTAGTTCCAGTTTCAAGAAAAATTGTCAGAACAGGAATCTTCCAAATGGGTATCCAAAAATGCATAAACCACTTTCCAAGCCCGAAAGCGGGACTAATTTTCCAGTAGTGGTGACTTAGTCCACATGTAGATTTCAGAAATTTCAGGATAGGATCCTATAGCTTCAGGTCTGCACTTGCTTTTCTGACAAGTGTTCGCACTTGATTCTGCAGAAAATGCTCAAAATAAAAAGTGTCTCCAAGCTTGAATTAGGGTTATGTTGACTTGATTGACTTTGAAGACTTCTTGACCACTTTTCAAAACCTATTTCTTTGAAAAATTTGCCTACAAAATCTGCAAACACACATGCAAAGGGGGAAAAATGTTTAAGGGTTAGAGTATAGGGATCTGCCTTAGTCAAATCCCACTTTGGTAATCAAACCCTTGATAAAGAAATGAAATGGAAAGAGAATGATAAATAAGCAACATGCAATGTCATGAACTTACCAAACCCTTGATGTGTAAATATGAAGATATGCAATGAAGTGCTCTAATGGATGACTTGATTGTGCTTAGATTGCTTGAAAGCTTGCAAGATTGAATGCTTAATGAGTGCAAGATTGTAGGAGATTGGAAGATTGGGAGATGAAAAATGAGGGGAAAAACCCTTATTTATATTTTTTCTTACTAAATTTCCCAAAAATAATACATCACAGGATGACCTCAAGGGTTAGAGGATAAAATACCGCTAGAAAATTGAAATAATTTTGAGTTTTGTGCCAAAAAGGAATAAGTCGCCCCTATTGGTGACTTAGTCGCACTTAAGCAAATTAAGTGGGTGTCAGGAATTACGAGGCATTAAATGTTGTGCAATGGAAATATCCTCAAAAACACACTTAAAAATGACTGAAAAGTGCATTAAGGGGTCATTTAAACATGAGAAAGGGTCAAATTAGTGATGACAAGTCTAGAAAAGTGTGAAAGTGGGTTACAACACTTTGAAATAAGACTTGGTAAGTGATAAAAAGGAGTTATTTAGGTGAATTATAATGAAAGGGTCCTAGAAAAGTGTGAAAGTGGCTTACAACACTTCACAACACCTTTACAAGACAACCTAGAAGTCTTAATGATTCACAAGGGTCCAAGACCTAATGTGAATGTGTTGACCACATTACAACATTAAATCTAGGAAAAATCAAGTCAAAGTCCACTAGAAGGGCCTGAACATGAAAAAGTAGAAGGTTTAATTTTTTTGTGTCCATAGTTATCCCCCACTTTAATGAGAGGATGAACTTGCTTCAAACTCACACTAAAGTAGTTGATCATACAACCAAGAAAGGTCCAAATGCACTAATGCTCGATAAGATGAGATAACAATAATCAAGAGGGATGATCAAGCCCCCAGGATCACAATCCCATGGAAAATCAAACATGAACACAAAGGAACACACAAGATGATGAGAAAGGATGAGAGAAAGCTTCAATCATCTGTCCAGCTCATTGTGGATTAGATCTAGGCTATTTGTTTGGAAAATGAAAAATGTGTACTCACTCTAGGGTGACAAAACTTATGGTTGTCCGTTGGGTGAGAAAGTCCAAGTATACTCACTCTAGGGCCACAGAACTTCTGGTTGTTCGCGGGGTGAGAAGGCCCAAAAGAGAGAAACATACGCTTGGTTGGTATGTACTGAAACAAGTAGGTGGCTATGGGGAAAATTTGTGCCATATAATGGGCTTTCTCGCTCAACCATTCCAAAGTTATACCTCCTGATAACTTTAATAAGGCACCACAAAGACAATGTCATTCATGCTTCATGAGACAAGCAAAGCTTCGTATGCTTATAACTCATGAACAAATGCAAAGGCACCACAGGCATGCAAGTTGTGTTATGCAAGGTGGCCATGTAAATGCAAAATGTAGCATCAAAGAAAATGCTCAAATAAGTCTTGTTAAGTTCATGTGAGATCTATAATTTAGGGAACATTGTGTCAATGAAGCAAGCTGACATGTTCTAATGACATTTGTATTTTCTCCTTTCAATGCATATGTTGCTAGCAATTACTTTCTTTTCATTTTGATTGAAATGCATGAACACAATGAAACTCAACTCTATTTGATGCTTTTCAGTTGCTTATCAAACGAACATGTTTCCTCATACTCCCCATGCACTTTTTCATTCACTGTTTTAATATGGCTACCATCATATTTGCACACACTTGCTTTATGAAACGCACATAGAAAAGCTCTATTTACTCCCAAAAGCATTGCATAGTGATGCCTTTATTTTATTCACTTAATTTTTGCAGTGTTGTATTCGGCCATCATGATATTTTTGTAGGTCACTTTTTGTTCATTATCACCCATTCTAAACACTTGAATGTTTTAGAAAAATGCATTTCAAGTTCCACTTTCATCACAGTTTCATGTAGCAATGCAATGAGCTATTCTTTGTATCTGTAGCATCAATAATACTGAAAAAATCATTGAGTTTCTTTGCAATCTATTGACATTAGTGATGTTGTTTCAAGTTACATTCAGCTCAAACACTTGTTGTATTATGCCTACAGTCAACAATGCCTCTTTCCTTCATCCTTTGGATTTCATGCTTCATTTGTAGCCACTTGTAGTTCCATTTCTTGATGGAGAGAAAGTTTCCTTTTGTACTCTTCATGAATTTTTCTTTCTCTTAGGCAACAAAAGTTGATGTGACTCCTAAACTCTGCATAGAAGATTTTGAAATATAAACACTTGATGATGGTGCTTTGAAGCTTCTCCATTTGCTTCAATGGCCACTTTTGATTGGCATTATGTATGCCTACTCACTATCATATTTCATGACAATGCACTCCTTGTGATGGTCTATGTGAGAAATTGATCATTTATGATCTTCAACTCATTGCATTTTCAGACTTGATTGTCCTAAATGGTCAATTGCTTGAGCTCTTATGACACTTGTGATGTACTCATTCAAGTGCATATCTCTTTTTTGCAATTTTGAATTTGTTTCCATTCTCGACCCCTTTCTTAAATGTTAAGGGGAAGCATGTCGAGCTCAACCCTTGTGGGAGGGTAGCACATGCTATAAGTCTTCAAAACAGATCAACAACATGACTTTTCCTATACTTGTACAAAAAACAAACAATGTTAGATTAAAACAATAAATTCAAAGTTCTTATGATGTTTCCTCCTTTGTATTCTCTTGCACACTTCTTGTCTTTGCTCAATTGATTCAATGCACCACAAGCAATGTTCTAAATTACTGTTGATAGATCATGTAGGAGGATTCATAACCCGAGCTCTAACAAAACTCTTACAATCATTTGCAGGTTCACTTGGAGAAAAGAGGCAAAGAGGAATGCACAACATTGAAGGCAACTCAAAGACATATTCAGGCAATAACAACTATGTTCCCTCTTATGTGCTATTTTCCTTCTTTATTTTTAGTAGTGTAGTGCACTCCTTGTGTTTCATTGTCTCAACTATTCCCATTGCTTGTGTGGGACACTTGATTCTACTTTTCATCCCAATGAATATAAAACAACATTTTGTGCAATTCTTGTTCAATTATGTACTTTTCTCTTGCAAACAATGTATGGAACATTATGAATGAATAACTAAATACAAAATGAAAGCACTTTCTTTTACATCTCATGCAATATTTTATGTTGTAAATTATTGGCCTTCTACAATGATTTAACAACTAGGCCTTTACAGCCGTGATTCAGATATTGGACATCTAACCTGAATAGCTATTTCAATCATCATGAAGGTGCATTTAACTTGTCAACCCAGGGACATGAACTTGAAATGGGTCAAACAGTATGTGCACTAGGAACTCAAAGTAGCCATCTTCATTCTACAACTAAGAAAAGCACAATAATGAAGGTAAATTGCTTGGAAAGGAATGAAACAAATGTTGAACATCAATCAACGACTATACTAAGTTGAAATGCATGACAAGAATGAAGATTTGGGGAAATGAACAGGAAACTACTATGTTTGCTTTGGCTGCAGGAACAATCATAGAATGGAATTCTAGTGGCTATAGGAATAGTCAATGCCATATTTTTAACTAAGTACTAAACAGGAAATAATAACTAAACTAAACTACTCTAAAGGACAAATTGCTCACCAAGTGGGCCCCCTTGGATGAGTATCCTCAAAAATTAAGATAAACTCAAATGCTTTAACTTAGAATGCCATTTTATTCATTGGAAAATGTGAATACAAAATAGTAGCATGATTGTATGAAGAATGCTATTACATCATCACATTGTGTGATAACAACCTCTAAAGAAGAAGGGTTTGATCATTATACTATCAACTAAACAAGGAAATCAACTCCATGATTGGGAGGACACCATTTAGGGAAAATAAAGAACGTGGAGTGGTGGTTATGTGTGCATGGAATCTAGTCAGACATGCAAGTCCAAACGTAGATTTAGCACAGCAGTAACGCCTGCATCTGCTCAACCAGCATTAAAGTCCACTACAAGGTAGTTACATTCAGTTTGCATGAGGAATCTTCTGCCATTGACCTCCTTTGACCTTGAGTGATTCCTTTGTTGGATGTTACGGTGCATGCCCAACTGGCGGTGTCTTCCTCAACTTGGCATCCTCAAATTAAATCTGCATGGCAATGTTAGTACACACAATAACTGCATATCTATAACCACCTTAAGGAGCATTCATTAACCACATGCAAAATCAATATAGATAATCCACATAATATGCAAATGTCATTAAAACTTGCAGAAATAGGATTAAGCCCAATGTCTATGGTTTGAGGGAAATATTATGAAAATATCAACATTTATCATCAAATTCCATGACAACTATTAGCAAATAAACTATAGATTCTAACCAAAATTGGACCAATAACTAGGCTTATCACTCCCCCCCAACCTAATGTTTTGTTGGTCCTCCAGTAGGGGAAGGTTTTTCCTTCTGCTTGGTCAAAGCTCTAAAATTTGCAACTGATAGCTATCCAACATCAGTGTCTGCTGAGCGTGAATCAGGGTCCCAATAGAATCCTCCTAATCTGTCAAATCTTCTCCATCTCTTTTATTTTGCAGCAATGTCATACTGGTAGAACCTGAAGTTTGGTTAGGGCCACATGAGAATGGGTGGCTGAAAAGTCAGGGGAAGCCAAAATTGCCCCTTTGTTCTCCCAATCTGAATATACCTATCAATCCTTTTTAGTGTTGTAGCATAGTTCTGGATGGAATGAGGTTCAGCTTGTTTCAGCTCATTAGTTAGGCTATTCCACCTTTGTGATAGGTATCCTCTCATAATTTCCTCTTTTGTTGTTGCCTTTACCTCATACTCACTATAAACTGCCTCAATCCAAGGCATAATCCTATTTCCATAACTAGGTCTAAGAAGCATTTTGTTCCATTCCCTATAAATATCCCCTGGGTTGCTTGATTTATCCCTAATGGGCAGAGGGATGTTAGACTCCAATTGCTTGTAAGCCCCATATTGTTGTCCCCAACTAATCTCATTTTGTATCCAAGACATAAATGCCCTTAATTGGACATCCCCAACATACAACAATAGATTCCAATCATGGTCTTTAGTTACAGCATAATTATGCAAATAAAACTCACATAGCAAATTCTCCATTTCAGGGGAGGCAATCCTATAAGCATTAAAAAATTCAATAGAAGTGTCAATAGAAGGATTCAAACCTAAGACAATCCTTGACAGCCTAAAAGAGAGATATTTCTCTTTCAGGTGCAGAGCATAGACCCTTGGAGGGGTTCTGCATTCCAAGATTTGTGGTTCCAAAGTCACAATGTTGTCCACTTTCTTCTTCAGAGTAGCGATTTCCTCATTATTTTCTTCAATGACTTCATCCCTCTTTTGAATTTCCTTTTTCTTTTTTTGTTTTTCCTTTTTCCATTCTTCCTCCCTCCTTTGTATTTCTTCCCATAAATTCAAAATTGTTGTATGTACTATAAAATTAGGAGGGTTATGAATTCCTACCAGTATTTTTGTCGATGGTTTCTCCCCATATAGTACTATCTGCATGGACTTCGACTGTCCAATTGTCTCTGGCTGTGGGGGTACTTTTTCTTCTCCCACTTCTTGTTTCAGGGCCTCTTGTTCTTGCTCTTGTTGTGGCTACAGGAACTCCTACTCTAGTTCTTGGTCTTGTTGCAGGAACTCTTGATTTTCCTCAAACTCTTCTACAATGTTAGCAAGATCGGCCAATGTTATATTTGTTGCTCTCTCAAATATGTCTTCTTCTTCGACATTCTCCTACCCCATTAGAGCTTCTATTTCCTCATGTGATGTCTCACCAGGCTTAGGGATTTCTTGTGGAGGCGTACCAAATGTTGGCCCAACTGGTCTTAATTTCCTGGGAGGGCTCTCACATTTTTCTTTGGCTGCAGGATGAACAATGTTAGCCTTTCTCTTCTTAGAACTTGGCACCTTTCTTTCTAGAGGTTGTGTTTTAACTTCCCCTTTTCTTATTTCTACCTCCTTCTATGCCCTAGTTCTTATCAGGGTTTCAAAGGGAACGTCATCATCAGAATTTGATGAAGAGCTCTCTTTTTTTGAGTGCTTTGCTTCAGAAGAACTAATGTCTATGGTTTCTTTTGTTGCAGGAGGGTTTGCACTAGAGCCAACACCAGAGGTTGAAGCACCAAGAGTTGCTTCATTCATGCTCAATCTCCTACTAGACCTACGAGGTTGAGGTAAAATACTAGGTTGCAACTGCTCAGACCTAAGAGTGACTTCATGGAGGCATAAACTCAACCAGGTGCTCCTACACCATCAGTCAATTCATCTTATTCTTCTATCTTCTTTCTGCACTAACATAGTATCGTGAAAGTCAACAAAAAATCATAAATGCATCCATCTTGCATCCACAAACCATTAGCACACATGCATCCTACATAATCATAGCATACTCATATCATATCATAAAGAATAACATCATCATGTGGAAAATAAAAAAGGAACAGTATATCCATCTCATAACATGTCATAGAAAGATACTAAAAAAGAGAATGGAAAATACATTGCATTGCATCCATATCATACATCGCATATCATGTGAACATCGCATCATCAACCATCTCATATCACATAGCATAAATAAATAAGTGCATCCATCACATTAGCATTTACATCCATTGCATCCATACATAATCATAACACACAAAATAAATGCATTACATCACATATCATAGGGCATCACATCATAAATCGAATCGGGCCATCTCATATATATGTCAAAAAAATGAATGTCATGGTACAAATATTAGAGTCAATGTGTAACTATCATCAAAAGTGCATATACAAAAAGCTATAAAAAATGAGTCGATGAATGTGTACATATATAAATCAAGTTGTATATCAAAAATGTGTCTACAAATGAGCATGGGCTATCCCCTACTTTGTCGGTCATCATGCCTCAACTGGTCTTATCTATGGTTGGGATCTCTCGGTTGGCTGACAAATGGTTGACCATCTAAAGCCCTCGGCACTACCCCACTCCTCTGGGAGTAATCTGGTTGCCACATCTCTTGTGGGACATCTCGATGATATAGTGTCATGTAGTACACCACCTATGAGATAGCCTCTATATACATACATGCAGAAACTACCTATCCTTGTGTCACTAATATCATGGCCTCTAGCTACTGTCATCTCCCAGTCTCTTGAGCCAACTATAAGTCCAGTTGTTGTCACAACTATACCTCACAGTCTCTCTCGATTGTCATGGCCTGCAACTGCTACTGTAACTAGTCCCTCTCAATTGTGAGGGCCTAGATCTATCCGTCTTGGGGATTTGGCCCCAATGGCTACTGCTCTGTCTACTGGTGATCATGGTGCCCTTGATCCTATTGAACCTCATCTCCATGCCCATCATCCAATGGTCGAGGCTGTTGCCCAGGCTATTTTCCACCTTTTCCTACACCTCTACCTTAACCTTTTCCTCTTCCTTGGGGATATGCCCCTAATGGGTCTGTCAATCATGTAGGAGGCATCCACCATGCATCATAAGCCAAGTTGGTCCTCGCATCAAGTGGCCCCTGATCATATGCCCACGACCGCAGAACTAGTTGTCTAAAGTCATCTATCACCACCTGTGATGGAATCTAAGGCCCCCACTCAACCTCTCTCTGTGACCAAGAAAACACTGCTATGTAGTCATCTAAGAGTACATCTTGTATCTCTCCAAATTGTCGTGCCACATAGTATAGAAGATACCGCTCGATCATGGTATGCTTTCAACCCTATAGATGTCGGATATTCCTAACATAGAATAGTTGTTGTTGATCGTCGTACCATGGTGGTACCTAAAGCCATGGCTTCCATCTGAAAATAGTCATATCGTCTATGACCCTCCTCCAATAAGGGACCCTTATAGGCCCCGTGTGTTGTAGAGTCATCATTGGTCGATATTTGTACACGATGGGATCATCCCAATCTATATCTGCTAAGACCACCATGGGTCTCAACACTGCAATATGCTCATACGTCCAGATGTGCAGGAGAGTATCATCAGCTCCAATGCCCCTCCTCTAGCAGTATATTGCCTAATACATATCGTGATATAGAGATGCCAACATGACTAGACCCCACACATATTAAACCATCTTGTGAATCATGACATGCCCGACTAGTCCCCAACCTGGACTAAAACCTCTACCCTGTCAATCTGGGGCAATCATACCAGAAATCAAGGCAGTTACAACTAGTCTAAAAGTTGAAACTCGCCCTCGGTATAGATCTAGATCAATCTGGGAGCTCAGTAGAATGATATCATCTGATCGCAATAGCTCATGATATGCATCCATCCTGAAAACTGTGTCATATATGACCTGTTCCTTATGAATGGAAAGCCGTAAAATCATTCACACATCCTCAAGTGTAACTGTAGCCTCTCCAGTGGGAAGGTGGAAGGATGATGTCTCATTGTGCCAACGCTCCACCAACGTCGTCATCATCGCTAAGTGAGTGCAAATCTCAAGCATATAGGCGATGAATCCTAACCCTAGGGCTCCTAGGTACCCTTGTTGCTCCACATCGAAATCATGTGCTGCTAATAGAAGGTCAAGTCAATACTCCTAGGACATGAGAGGTTGAATATCCTCCTACATGCATCATGCAAACAACATCAATTTTCCTAAAATCTAGAAACTGATTAAAATCTAAGTGTTTGAATCCTAAAACTGCAATAGCGTCCCTCTTTTCAAAGTGCATCACTATATTCCTTTTGGGGGTGTGTCACTATTTTGCAACACACGGTGTTGTTTTGTAACACACGTCATTGTTTTGCAACATGTGTCGCTATATCTCAATAGCGTGTCAATATTTTCCCGTGTCATTGCTACAATTAGTAAGCATCACTAGACCAAAAACCCTCGACGCGTTGCTATTTGCAACATGTGTTTCTTGGACCTAAGTGTGTCGCCAAAAAAAAATTGACTGACACGTCACTAAGCACAAAGTATGTCACTATTAAATCAATAGCGACGATGATTGTTCAAAACACGTCGTGATACAGTGATACCCTAAAAGACCTAATTTCAAACCCTAATAAATGCACAAGAATGCATAAATCGAGGAAAGTTTTGAAGCACATACCCAAGGTCCTACATCTTCTCGGCATTGGTACTCTCAAACTTGGTCGGAAAGGTGTGTGGGAAGCTCACATCGCGCCATCTCACTAAGGTGTTAGAGCTCAAGAGCAGCAATTCACTAGAAGTCAAGAGTGCAAATGAATTGAATGTGACCCTTTCACATCTATTTATGCCTAAAAATTAGGGTTTTTTTCCCTAATTTGAGGGGGGAAGCTAAGGTTTTAGCTTGTTTTTCCAATTTTTGTGCTGTGGGGAAATTTTTTTGAGATGTTTTTTTACGTTTCTGAGCTTTTTTTCTTATCTCGGAACCTTTTTGACACCCGAATCAATATTTCATATTTGTTGAGAGATCAACCCAAAATTCCAAATTTCCACCCAATCTCTCAAGGGGGCAGGGTACCAGCTTATTCCTTCCACTAGGGCAACAGCGAAGCATCCAAAAAATCAAGAATTTTTAAAAAAATTATCTGATCAACATCATTAATCCAAAAAGTGTCAGTTTTGAACCAACATAATAGGTACCTCGCTTCAAAGAGGGGCAAAATGTAGACACTTAAAATTGTCCCGAATGGTATTACACACTTGAATCTGATATACTAACATTGTTTCATCCTTAAATTCATCCTCTTTTCACCCGTTTGATTAAATAAGCCTAGTTATTTAATTAAATGCATCATTTTCATCTATTAATCTAATTAATTTAATTAGGTTAATTCCTACCCTCTCATCCTATTTAATTGAATAAATCAAATTATTTGATTTAGACACCTTTTGTCCTCTCATTTAATTTAATAATCCTAAATTATTTAATTAAATGTCATTTGCATCCCTTCTCATTAAATAAACTAATTATTTAATGATAATCCTCATATTCCTCAACTTGCACAAATAAAACTTAGTTTTAATTACTAATTACTAATTTTCCTCACCCATCCACTTGCATAGGGAATATTCCAATGGAATATTCTTTCCTAACAAACTTTGTAACAAACTTTCAAAGTTGTTACAAAGTGTGTTTGTTTGAATCATTGTGAGCCCTTGATGGTTTCTTTGATCCATGTGATATTTTATTCTCATCCATTGATGAGAATCCTTGATCCATGCCTTCACCCTTGATTCCATTTTGTCCATTGATTGATCCTTTTCATCTCGGCCATCGATTCTTCATTTGCTCTCCTATAAATACCTCACCATTTGGAGAGAAATGGATCCACTTCCATCAAAGCAAAGTTATGGTGCCCGTTTGAATACTATCTCTATTCATACTTGCACCATTATCAACCTTTTTCATCCCTTTCATCCACCCATAGCATTGTTTTATCAAATTTATCTTAGTTTTCAACAATGGATTTTAGTTAATTGCTCATTTTATCCAAGGGGTTGGGAAAGGGTTGCTATTCCATATGAATAAGACACCATTCCCCCAATGGGATAATCTTTGGAGTTTTAGATTAGGTTTATTTTAAGCTTTTGTGTTTATTTCATGTTTAGTTTAATGGTTTCTCAGTTTTTGAAGCTTTTGAAAATCTCATTGGGATTGTAGCTTAGGGGGTTAAATATGTCATAAATTCATTTGGATTTGGTGTATTTAACCTATACTATAATTACAATCACACTATCATTATTAAGTGAAAACACTAACTTCAAATACTTGATTACAATATGCTTGGGAGTTGGGCATCGGATATGTTTTTTACCTCTTTATTTGCAGTGTTTCATCATACTTATGGGGTATGTTTGATTAATAACATCCAAAAGCTTTCAAAACTATTGAGATTTTGGAATCAAGGATTCTATTTAATGTTTTTCTAAGGAGTTGGGCATTCGATAAATGGAACTCATGAAGCCCAAAATCCAAGCATCATTCTTCATTACTTTCTCTAAGATTTCTCAAAAAGGGATATTTTTGAAATTATTCATTTAAATAAGGAAAAAGTGATTTTCATGATGGTTTCAGGGATTGGGGGATAGGTCTTTGGTACACCTTCTACCTCAATAAGAAAGAATGTAAACAACTCACCCAATCGATGATGCCCGAAAGGGTTCTCAAAATAAATAACTGTTGCTAAGTGTTTGTATGAGATATCAGGGATTGGGGATCAGGAATACCTCTTACCCTTCTACCTCAATAAGAAATTATGTAAATGACATGTCTGATGGGTGACACCCAAAAGAGGGTTTTAAGGATTTTTTGCTAAGTCTTAGATTTAAATTTCAAAGGTTGTAATTTTGGTTTATCATTTATTCATTTCTCGATATAAAACTTAACCAAAACCCAAAGTCCAAACATTTGTTAATGAATAATTGTAATTTCTTGGTAAAATATTGGGAATTAGGGGTCAAACACTCATCATATATCTTGTCATTTCATTAGCTTAATGAGTAAGCTGACCATCTAACACTTGATGCTCAATAGGTTGATTCAAAAACCACCTAGGCAAGGAAAACCTGAACAAGGTCAAGGTATGACATGCAATTGATGACATCATAATTTTCCTTGATTGATGTGCCAAAGTAAAAATCGATATAGCGAAGGACGACAAGAGAAAACCCAACACACATAATCCAAGAGAAGCGAGGAAATATAACATTTTAGTAGCAATTTTGACCCTACCTAGAAAAACTACGTGGGAGGGGGAAATAGAACACCACAAACTAGAGGCGAACGTACTAATAGGAGCATGAACAAACACCACAAACCAAATAGTGGGAAAACAAACTTAAACCAATAATGAACACACCAAGGAAGCACGAGTAAGAACTAGCAACACAAACACCCAAAATAGAAATGAGCATGCACAACAACTAAACAAGCTTACCATCCAATCAAGTAAACATGAGCAACCACACCTAGTCGACATGCAACAACACGAGTGCAAACCAAAAATCACACCAGAAAATAGAGGTTCAAATTCACACTAGAAACTTTTAATGAAATTGGCAAAGCTCTTGAGAATGATAGCAAATGGTAAATATAAAAAATGAGGCCTCAAAACTTGATAAAATCCTTTTGGAGATCTCATTAATTGTATTAAATGGTGCGTTTAAAACTCTGCATCTGTGCAATTAATTTGAGCGAGGAATATGACATGCGCGGGGCTTGAGGTGAAAAGATGCCACTGCCATCGTGCCTTGAGGATCAAACATTTAGCATGAGAAACACCCGACACACAAAGTTCAAAGTCTAAAAGCGTGAAAGACAAAACAAATGTCGAGCACGAAGATAGGGGTTGAGGATCAAGCCTGATGTTCTCAGTATACCAATATAAAGAAGTCAATTTCCTGAATCCCGACAAGGTACTTGAAGGAAAGAAAATTAGGAAAGAAGGGAAGAGAAAAGAAGGAAAGGGAAAGAAAAAGGAAGAGAGAGAGAAAAGAAAGACAGAAGGAATATGATGAGATGAAAAAAGAAAAGAGGGAGTTCTCATTTGTCAAGGACAAAATGGGGCATCAATGCAAGGAACAATAGTATCCATGGACGACCAATAAGGATGTTGTATGGGAGATCAAGGTCTAAGACCTGACAAATGATATCCACTATAGCAAAGCCAAATTGAATTAAGAATTTTATTGTTCCTTTAGATTCACACTCAACATCATCATAAACTTTTATGGTTATTTTATTTTGAGAATAAATGACACCATTAGAGTATCCTAATTATTTTACTAGCTAGAGGGTACAAATGTTTATGCCTGCTCCACCATCAATCATGACCTTTTTTATTTTCTGCCTATGAATTAAGACTTCAAGATATAAGCCCTCATTATGAGATGGATTATCAAGAGAAAGGTCTTTTTTAGTAAAAACCAAATGATGAGGAGATGCAATGTGTCCAACCATGACTTGAAATTAGGAAATATTTATGTATTTAGGTACGAAAGACTCTTAAAGGGCCTTATCTAGATTTCCTTATATGTGAGGGATATTTTTAAAATCTCTAGAATGAATATTTGTGTTGGGATTTTCTTTAGGCGATCCAAGAGGTTATAGTCAAATTTGGAAGATCATGTAGATTGATCCCCTTGAAGGGTTGAATTACCCCTACATGTAGCTATGACACATTTAGGATTTTCTTTTAAAGGGGTTAAGGTAGAGACACAAGGAAAAGCCTCCCCTATATGAGATATTGTGTAATCAAAAGGGATGATAGCATAGTTGGCTTCTTTAGAATTGTTATTCTATTCGAAGATTCCTCTTTTCCATGATCAGGGATAGGATTCTTGAATATCTTGAGATCATCATTAATTAAAGGTGTATTTTCTATGCCAACATCACCCTTATTCCCTTTCCTATGGTATTCATAATATTTGTTTTTGTACCATGGTGGTTCAATTGTTGGTTCTTGATTCCTCACTTTTGGTAAGGTGATAAGTTTAGCTTGGACCAATTTTTTCAATACAAATTCAAAATATTACCCTAAAGGAGTGTATTGTCTTTTAGGAGAATTATTTTTCCTAGGTAGTATTCTACCACCTTTGATTATTTTGAGGATTTTTTCTGCCAATTATATGGTAGGAACTTAACATTTTGAACTATTTTTGCATCTATCACACGATCGTTGACAATGTTCTTGTTTCTGGTCCAAATTCTTGGCTTGTCTTTAAATATTGAAGGGTTATCCTTATGATCTTTTAAAAAAATCACAATACCCTTAGTAATGAGATCTTTTTCAATTTTCATCCCCTTTTCAATGATCTTATCAAAGATACTAGCGCATTGAATTCTTAGGTGAAAGGCCAATTCATTGTTTAGGTTTTGGGTGAAAATGTGAACAAATTTATTTTCAAGAATATGACAAGGGAATTTTCTTTCCATGTTTATCCACCTTTGTAAAAAGGTCACAAAGGATTCTCTTGCTGCTTTCTTTGCAATTTTTCAGATGAGGATACATGAGAGAGACAAAATTCCAAGGAAAATGGTAGAGAAATATAAAAATGATGTCACATTCCTAGTGTCAACAAATGAGTGCATGATGGAGGCAGTTGAACCAAGGATTTTGTGGATCCCTGCATTGGGATATGAGGTCATTGAAAAAGAGATTACTGGTTTAGCTTAAATTTTGTTGAAGAGTCCAAAGGATATAACTAAGGCAAGGTATAACACTTATGAAGAAAATTATTTGGAGGTGCATATGGAGCAAAAGAAACCAACAATTCAGAAGAAGGTTAGAAAGATGGTTGATCAGTTTGCAAAGGAAATGGGCATCTCAAAGGAACAAGTGCAATATGCAAGAGAAAAATTTAAGGGAGAATCAAGTGTTGCAGGAGGATCTAGAAGCACAAGAATATCTGGTAGAACCTCTACCACCCCTCCTATTATTTAGAAGTCCTTTGGGACTAGGAAACCTATTGGATAGAAAAGGAAATCAACGGATAGTCCTTTGATGGAGGATAAATCCCCTTCGGCTGTGCACATGACAAGGCTAGAGAAGAAGAAGGCTACTCTGGTAGCACCACCTGCAACCCCTACAAAGACAAGACCAAAGCAAAAGGCCTTTAGAGAAAAGAATGTGAGTGTGAATGTAGAAGAAGAAGAGGGGGAGGAGGAGGAAGAAGAAGGACCACAGTTGGTCCACAAAGGAAAGAGTGAAGCTTCACAAGGTGAAGCTAGTGTGAAAAGAAAAATATTTGATGTTATTGACACATATAGTGAAGAGGAGATAGAAAAAGAGAAGGATCATTTGTAATACACATGAGAGAGAAGAAAAAAGAAACCACCAAGAAGGCTCGTCTTCAAAAAATAAGAAGCTAGAAATGTAAAGAAGACTTGGATGTCAAGAAGAAGCAAAAGAAAACATCTATGAAAAAACCTCACAGTCCCATGAAGGTAGAAGCACTTGTTAATGGGATGATATAGCATGACATGCTTGTAGAAACTACAACCTTGTATGGTGAAGTAAATGAGGTGGATAAGGCCACCATTATTGACGCAATTATTAAATACTTTATTATTTTGGAAGTTGATATTGTAAGAGAGGGGGACCACCACGTGCAAGATCCAAGGTCACGGAGGGTCAAGATGTGAGAGGCTGCCCTAACTTACCTTAGCTAAGTGTAATGTTTAGGAGATGCAAGGCGAGAGTAACAAGGATTGTGGAGCCTCTCAGTTACTCTACAGACCCTAAATACAGGAAAAGGCTAGGAAATCCATTTTCTAGGTTTAACACTACGTCTTGGAAAGCTCTTTGTCCGAGGACAGAAATGTGATCTCTAGACGTCAGCGCGACACACTGGCATCTCAAAAGTGTGTTGTCATCCATGTGGCTAAACAACAATAAAGACGAGGTCGAGCCATAGCTAACGGCCCAGCTGACTAACTAAAGGCCCAGAATGATACAACTAGATAAATTAAATACTCTCTAATATTGTAAAGCAAATATACAAGGGTGACAAAAATAAGGAGAATCTCACCAAGAAACTTGTTCGCCAGCTGGCTCTCCAAGAAGCACGTGCACCTACACATAGAAAGAGGGAAAATTTTGGGTGGTTGTATAGAGGCATGCCTTAGTTAGACCCTTTTTTAGGTGTTTCCACCTCCATGGACAGCCAAGGAAATGAGATAAAGAAATAGTATAGTAAAGAGAAAGTAAGCACTACAAAACAGTGTTATGCTACTCAACCAAGTGATAGAGGAGAGGATAGGGAAGCTTACCACGTCCACCAAGAGCACTCAAGGATACTTGGGGGGGAAAATGAGAGTACTCGAGCCTCTGTTGCAATGGTGTGGTCCCAAACGTGCTCTACCGAAGTGATGGAGTGTTACTTAGTTGCAATGGAATGCTTGGAATGCTGCTAGAAGTGTTGGATTGGATGCTTGAAGTGGTCAAGAATGAGCTCAATGCTTGGAAAAAAATGAAATGCTTGTTCAAGGAGTGGATTTGAAGAAGGGATGGAGAAAAGTAGCCATATTCTAGTCTGTCGGCCGAAGGGGGCATTACAACTTCACCTCCAATGAGAAGAGTAACACCTCTGCAGGTTTAGCCGTAGGAATCTGCCAGGGACGTAAGCGCGTCGTGCAGACGTCTGCACACTGCGCACGTCTGCGCAGGCGTCCCTGACATAAACACCTCCTCCAACACTCAAAACAAGCTCCAATTGGAATGCAAGCAATGGGATTGGGTGGAATTAAGCCTCCAAACTTGGTTTTCTAAGGTGGGTAAAGGAAAAAAGGAGAATTTTCACATGGGGTGCAAATTCACTCTTATACATTTTTTCCCCACATTAGCGAGCACAAATATTGATGAGTGCTCGATAAAGTAGATCAAGAAGAGTGTAAGGTTAGAAATGTATACCTGAACTGTCGAGGAAGTAGTGCTCGATCTGGCGTACCTGAAGGTCAGGGCAAGCGAGGAGCTTCATAGCTGCTCGAAACTATGAAGTTGAAGAAGAAAAGTGCCTTACAGGTTCTCAGTCCTATAAGGAAGGTGTCCCCCAAAAATTCTAGCATGGAGGAGACCCAAAGGAAGCACCCTACAGGCTCTCAGTCCTGTAGGGAAGGCATTCTTCACAAACTCAAGCATGAAGAGTACTGAAAGAAGTGCCTTATATGCTCTTAGTCCTATAGGGAAGGTATTCTTCCCTAACTCAAGCATGAAGAGTACCGAAAGAAGTTCCCTATAGGCTTTCAGTTCTATAGGGAAGGTATTCTTCATGAACTCAAGCACGAAGAGTACCAAAAGAAGCACCCTATAGGCTCTCAATCATATAGGGAAGGTATTCTTCATGAACTCAAGCATGAAGAACACCCAAAAAGGTTCCCTACAGGACCTCAATCCTGCAGGGGAGCCACCCCCAAGATTTCTCACATGGAGGAGGCTCAAAGGAAATCACCCTACAGGTTCTTTGTCTTGCAGGGAGGTATCCCCCAAGATTTCTCACATGGAGGAAACCCGAGAAATTGGACTCCACAGATTCAAGAAGCAACTACATAGGTGAGTGAATGGACAGTCACACAGATTGTTAACAGTTTTGAAAACTTTTGAAAGGGGTCCCTTGGGGATTCGTCGTGAATAGGGGGTCCATTCAAGGGATGCATAATCCAAAAGTAAATATTCTTCTTCTCGAATCAATCCTTCATCAAGGAATCCTTTTGAAAGATGTTCACTTCATCAAGGAATTTGAAAGGAAGAATATGCCCACGCTTTAGAGGAAGGTTCTCAAGTCCTTTCTTTATGAACCTGTGATGAAGGAAACATGTTTCGTTAGGGTTTTGCTTTGAGAATGCAATTTCAAAAGAAGGTTTGTGTGGATTTTTTAGAAAAGTTCCATTTAGCAACAAATGTGTTTTCTGAAAAACCAAATTGTTAAAGAGAAGATGTTATCACACATAGGAGGTACAACTCAAGCAAAGAAGAGAGAGAAAAAGAGAAAAGAATACGAAAAAAGGACATAGGGGGATCTGGTTTAATGGGTTCAGATCTTTCTGAGCTCATATGATAATAGGTAACCACAATGCAAGGTGAAAGATCATCAATCCCCAACCATATCAGGAAGAATGCACAAAAAACAAAGTAAAAATAAAATTAAAAAAATTGGGTCAACATGGAAGGGAAGCCTAAATGCCCCCAAAAATTTGCATCGTCCCCAGCTTATCAAAAGTCAAGCACAAACATGGAAGAATGATGATACAAATAGAAGAAGGTTTACGACACAAAAACCATGCCTGTATCCAAGCACCAACGGGGGTGACAAGGGTCATATAGGAACACATAGCACAAGTACGGGGGAACACATCACAAAACACACACACAAATAAACAAGATCAAGAAAAGGGGCCTCCTCCTAACATTGATAAGCCAAGAGGTCATTTGCTTCCCAATCTAAATCCTCATAAGGGGAAGGAGGACAAGCTCGAAAGGGAGGATATTAAGAGGAGGGGTGTTCGGTCTTCCCACAACAAGGGCCAAGGAAGAAGGTCCCTCAAGGTCCTCTCCACCGAGCTCTTGTGGAGTCAAAGTTAGTGATTTCTCAAAAATCACCGACAGGGTCAGACCCTCATCCACGGAGTTAAACATGCACCCCATAGGAGTGTTATGTCTCACTTCAGTGGATAGGATAGGCTACGCTCGAGGTTCACCACTAAGCTCGTCGAGTGACTCGGGAGTGGTGATGAACTAGGGGAAGCTAAGACTGGTTCCATCACTAGGATAGAACAAGTCATCATAGGACCACCTTGTGAAGAAGGTGGGCTCCTCTTACGCCCTTCGTCGCTAGAAGGACCACCCTCTACCTCTTTCTTCGTTGGAGGAGATGAACTCCCCATAAACGAAGCTAGGAGTGCAGAGGAAGAGGAGGAAAGAACTATAGTGGACACAACCGAGGTATTAATCATGTCCATGGGCTTTGGGAAAGGCTGGATATCTGGAACAGACATCAACAAAGGCGGCTCCACTGAAGGAGCAATGAACACCTATACCCGTTTAGGGTTAGGCACATTCGTACTTGCAACGGAAGCTGGGAGAAGTATAGGACGAGACTGGAGAGAAGCAGAAGGAAGGAAGGAAGAAGATGTTGTAGGAGGCCCTAAAACAGGGGCAGTTGCTTCTTCCTCCTTTCTTTTTGAGGCGGCCTGCTCAGCCAAGAGGGCCTTTCGCCAACGCTTGTGTTCACGCGTAGGGTGTTTTCTACGGCTCTTGGAGTTAGAGGCTGGAATTTGTGAAGGGACAAAGAGTTCCTCCTCAACCATGGGAACGTCCACCACAGCTATTTCTGTTGAAGGGACAGATTCCTTCACGAGAGCGGGAGGAATAGGATGAGGAGTGATAGGAGGAGTCGACTTGAGAGTCTTGGCAATGGGCCTCTTCCCACTCACTGCCTTAGGAGCAGGAGCAATAGGAGACCGCGGAGGTCAAGACAACAAGGACTCTCCTTGGGAGACCTTCTTCCTATCGTACCGAACGGTTCTAGGTTTCATCAGAAAAACATGAAGTTTAAAAGCAGGGTGCTTAGGCTTTTGCCAAGCGGGCACCATAGGATTCTCTTGTAGATGAGGAGCAGAACCTGATGGTACCTCAGCAGAGCAGGATGAAGTGCTAGACTGATTAGCGGAAGAGGAAGAAGCAGGATCATGAGACTGCTTCTCTTCGTCCTTCTTTCACACCTTAGTGGCATCGTTGTCAGCCTTTAAGTAGGCCCTATGTAAAACAAGATAAGGTGAGGGAGGGTATCTCACTTTCGGCCTTAGATGCCCCTTCTTATAATTTTGATATGTTTAGTGCAAAAGGTTCATTCTAGGCGGAAGAGTACCAACGGGCACAGGCCATGAGTGGTCTAAGGAGTAGCTACCATGTGCAACTGGTGGTCTATAGTTGGTTTCGTAGATTACATGCACGGAGCCTCCATGGATAAATTTTAGAGATTTATGCACAACGGAGTGTATCGCATTCATCGCCACCAACCAAGGGATACCCAATTTCACCCTAAAGAGTTCAGACCCAGGGATGATGTCAAATAGGAGTTTCATAGACTTAGGTCCAACTAAGACTGACAGGACAATACTACCCAAAGGGGGTATGAAAATCCCGTCATGTGTGCGGATGGTATTCACAAGAGCATCATACCCATCCCTGTGTAAGAAATTTATTAACATAATCTCCTCTATTATTATGTTCACTCGTGATGTCGGGTCAACGAGAACACCAGCTACGATGTTTCCATTGATTCGTGCAGGAATGTAAAGAGGAGACAGTTCCCTGTTAAAGCCCATCGATAGGTCCTGTGAAGTGAAATTTATACCCGTACCACTATCTATAGGTTGTGAAGAGGGGATGGGCTGGTGCAAGAAGGAAGCCATTACACACACTAGACAATGCTTTCACAAAGTCCCCAAAGGTTAACAGATAAGATGGTGTCCCAATTAAGGTTTTGTCAAACAATACTTTTGGAACCTTTCAACTACGCCAACTAGGGGTTGCAAGGCGAAAACCTTACAACACTCCTAGAGTACGAGGAAAGGAACTATAAGTATCGCAAGAACGGAACCAAAAATGGTTCATGTCGGGTTCACCAAAAATGTAAGAGAGGGGGACCACTGTGTGCAAGACCCCAGGTCACGGAGGGTCAAGATGTGATAGGCTTCCCTAACTTACCTCAGCCAAGTGTAATGTTTAGGAGATGCGAGGCGAGAGTAATGAGGACCGCGGAGCCTCTTAGTTACTCTACAAACCCAAAATACAGGAAAAGGCTAGGCGAGCCAGTTTTTAGGTTTAACACTACATCTTGGAAAGCTCTTTGTCTAAGGATAGAAGTGCGATCTTTGGACATCAGTGCGACGCACTGGCATCTCAAAAGTGCACTGTCGTCCATGTGGCTAGACAGTAATAAAGATGAATTCAAGCCAAAAAAACAAGCTAACGGCCCAACTAACTAACTAAAGGGCCAAAATGATATAACTAGATAAATTAAATACTCTCTAATATTGTAAAGCAAATATACAAGGGTGACGAAAATAAGGAGAATCTCACCATGGAACTCGTTCGCCAGTTGGTTCTTCAAGAAGCACACACACCTACACACAGAAAGAGGGAAAATGTTAGGTGACTGTATAGGGGCCTACCTCAGTCAAACCCCCGTTTAGGTGTTTCCACCTCCATGAACAACCAAGGAAATGAGATAAAGAAATAGTATAGTAAAGATCAAGTAAGCACTACAAAACAGTGTTATGCTACTCAACCAAGTGATAGAGGAGAGGAGAGGGAAGCTTACCACCTCCACCAAGAGCACTCAAGGCTTCTTAGGGGAGAAAATGAGAGTACTCGAGCCTCTACTGCAATGGTGTGGTCCCAAACATGCTCTACCAAAGTGATGGAGTATTGCTTTGCTGCTAGAAGTGTTGGATTGGATGCTTGAAGTGGTCAAGAGTGAGCTCAATGCTTGGAAGAAAATGAAATTATTGTTCAAGGAGTGGATTTGAAGAAGGGATGGAGAAAAAAAACCATATTTGGGCGAAGGGGGCGTTACAACTTCACCTCCAATGAGAAGATTAATTCCTCTATAGGTTCAGCCGTAGGAATTTTCCACAGACATAAGCATGTCGCACAGACATCTCTGCACCGCCCAGGCGTCCCCGATAGAAATGCCTCCACTGACACTCAAAACAGGCACCAATGGAATGCAAGTAGCGGGCTTAGGTGGAATTAAGCCTCTGAACTTGGTTTTCTAAGGTGGGTAAAGGAAAAAAGGGGAATTTGCGCATGGGGTGCACATTCACTCTTATACAGATATTAAAAATATTGAGAATAAAATTCCTAAAGAGCTATGGAATATCCTAGTGAAGAGAAGACTAGAAGGAATTGAAGAAGGAAAGATAAAAGAATATGCATTGGAGAAGGTCAATTCTCCTATTTCTGAGGAAAATAGAGCCACATTGGTGGAATTGTACAACTCTAAATTTAGAGTAAAGCAAAGGGTAACTACCCTTATGGGTAGAGACAAGAAGATTTAAGAAGCTATAAAAGGAGATAGTTGATAAAATTTATGGCATTGCACATAAATATGGTATGATTTCAAAGAAAACTACTCCAGAAGTCATGACAAGAGAAGAAGTATAGAACATTGATGCTCAACATGAGCATGTGGCAGATGAAGAGTACACTCAGGAAAATTCCCCTCTGAAAGTGGAAGAACTGGAAAAAGAGGATGAGGAAGCAAAGAAGGATGTTGGAAAAGAAGCAAAAAAGGAGGATACTTCTCTTCCTCTGGTACATGAAGAAAATTTTGAGATTGTGCAAGATAAAACAAAGACTCCTCCTCTGGGTAACCCAAAACAATTTGCAGAGGAAGATGTGAATAAAGATGTTGAAGAAACTGGTAATGTAGAGAAGGAAGATGAGGAAGAAGATAATGAGAAGGTAAGTGAAGATAAGAATGAGGATATCTCTAAAAATGAAAGAGAAGATACACATGTAAACTCTGACAAAGAAAAGGGAAAGGAAGTAAAGGATAAAGTTGCAAAGACTACAAAGACTTCTGGTAAATCCTCTGGCTCCTCTGGAGATTCCTTGAAAAATATATTATGTAGCTCAAGTTATAGCCTACTGTTTCTTCACAATTGCTACAACTACCAATGCAATAGGGAAATGTAGATCTGGACAATGTTTCCCCACTCTACAAACTATAATTGAGAGATGTATTCCATGCATCTGTGCAAATGGAGATTATTGAGATACATCAAAAGAGTGGAGAGTTGATGGAGGAAGTAGTGAAGACATTGCAAGAGGTCGTACCTGGTGCAAACATAGACACAACTCTCTTTGGTATGGAAAATTTAAAGCTTTTAATTGATTCTTTTAAGGAATATGCCTCTAATCTCAGAGGTGAAGTAGAGAAAGAAGTAGAAAACAAAATGAATGATAAAAAGATGTTAGAGATCACAAAGAAGTGTGCTCTTGCACACAAAAAAAATTCAAATAATTTGACGGATGCACAGATATGTATGGATGAGGAAAAGTATCTTTTTTAATATTGCATGAAGTGGCCCAATGCCACATAGAGCATCAAAAATGAGATGGAATCCATTGAGTCCCAGATAAATAAAGCCTCCAGTGCCTATGATCCAAGACTTGATCTAGTTGGTAATAAAAGGAGTGTAATTGAGGATTTACATAAGTTCTTCCAGCTACAAGCACAAAGGGAAAATGTCATTTTACAATTTGGAGAAATAAGGGACTTGGTGAATGATAAATTTATATCTATATCCAGTGCGCTTCTGAGTGCTAATAAGGCTACATAGATGAAACCGGTATTGAGCACTCTTGAAGAAGGAGATGAAATATTGATGGAGTTTGAAACACAATGCAGATTACTTGGGACAGCAAAAAATATATGGAAGGAAGGAAAACAAGCATGGCAGACCCATTTGTAGAAGTTTCAAGAGTCAACTTCCTTCAATTGACACATTTCATATTCTTTATGATTTTTAGTTTTCAGTTTCAAGATTCTTTGTACATATGTGGAGTATATAAAGTAGTGTCCAATATAGAATTTTTGGCTTTGCTCTGGTATATGACTTATGGGGACTCAATTTTATCTTTCAATTTATATATGTATACATTACTCAGGGGGAGATGTAGTATAATTCAAAATAGTTGTTGTAGGCACCCTTTTCCCTTGATGTAAAAGGGGGAGAATATTTTGGAGAATATTTTGAAGATATTTTGGCATGTTTCCATCAATGAAAAAGGGGGAGATTGTTGGAAGAATGTCATTAATGTTGTTGTTGGCAACATAAACATGAGGGACAAGCACAAAGATATATAATGATGTGTTGTAGTGTTTTCATTGATGTCAACATTGTATCTTGATGTGGAGATCATGGTGCAAATAATTGCAGGTCATTTTGGTTGGTTCTAATAGGTTTTGGAGTGTTTGTGGAAGATATTTTTGCAAGATGGTTTGATCTAGTAAAGTTGGTTGTGATGGAAAATTGATAAAGTGTCAACTCTATTAATTATGTGTAACAAAGCTCCAATTTTTGGGTTTGCACTGGTCCATGAATGAACTATTCACGTTGCACTTCTAACATTAATTTTGTGGTTGTTAGAAGTATCTGATTTCAAAATTTCATCTGGTTTTGACCTTTGGTTTGAGAGATATAAGTAGCAGAAGTTTGGTCTGGCAAATTACAACCATTTCCTGTACAGTGCATTTGAGTGGGAGAGTTTGCACTTCTCTACAGATAAGTTTTTGGATTTGTGCTTTTGAGGATATGTTGACAAATGGCATTAGTGTGTGAATTCTAGTTGGCATTGATAAAAAGATAGATTCCTACTTGAAGTAGACTTGTGATTCCAAGAGAGATGATAAAGATCTAGATTGAAAAAGTGTACTTGAACTAGACTTGTGAGTCCAAGAAATTTTGATCAAAAGTGGAGGTTTCCAACTTAGGAGTAGCTTTGAAGCTCTCAAGTTGGTATATCGACAAATGATATGCTAAAATAAAAGATAGGAGATCCAATTTGAACTTTGATAAATTTTGACAATGATAACACAAGATACAAAAAAGTTGTCCACACCTCAAATAGTATCAAGGGAAGTAAGACAATGCCAATAAAAGACTTGTTTAAGCTCTATTTATTTGATATTTTGTTATTTTGATAGGTTTTGATTTTGATAAATTCTTGAAAATTTTAATGACACTTCCTATAGCCAAAATTGGCCTGGAATATGCCAAAAGAGTAACAAAATAGCCCAAAAGTGTTGCAAGATAGACCACAAGTGCTACAAAATCACCTAGAAGCGCTACATGATAAACTAGATGTAGCCTAGAATGGACCAGAAGTGGCTTAGAATAACCAAAAGCACAACTTTAATAGTTTGATAATGTTTGAGGTTTTGATTTTTTTAATTTGATCAATCTTCTATGGCAAGAGATGCAATTTGAAATTAAAATGATTAAAAATGCACAATGAATGCAAGACCGAGTTTTGAGATTTATGCACTAAAATATTTTCCTACTTTTTTTTATTTTTTTTATTTTGATGCTTTTGTTTGAATGTTTTCTTGATTATTTTAAAGTTTTATAAATTTTTGCTTAAATTTAAATAATCAAAGCAATGATATAAATAAGAAAATTCCTAGGCTCAATTTTGGATGGATATTTGCACTTCGATTTCAAGTGGAAGATGGGTGATCTAAATAATCAAGTACATAAGACACATTAACAAGCCTACTCAAGTAGGTACAACCAAAAAGTTTTGAATAGGATTCACAAGCTCAAATAGGGGTGTAGACACTGAAAAATGTCTTTGTAGACACTGAAAAATGTCCTAATCGATGTCATGCATCCAAAACAGATTTACTAACATCATTTCTTCTTTAATCCATCCTCTTTTCACTTAAATTATTTAATTAGCCTAGCTAATTAATTAATTACATCATTTTCATCTATTGACCTAATCAATTAAATTGGGTTAATTCATCTCTCTTTGCACTAACACTTCATCCTATTGAATTAAATAAACCAAAATATTTAATTTAATCTCCTAAGTCATCTTATTTAATTAAATAACACTAAGTTATTTAATTAAATAGCATTCCCCCCTTCTCTCCCCTATTTATTAAATCATCTAATTTAATAAATACCTTCTAAGTCTTTTAATTCCCTAATTGCATAAATTAAACCTTGTTTAATTAGCAATTAAACTAATTTTCCTCTAATCAAGGGGAATATTCCCATGGAATATTCCTTACCCCTTTTTTGCACATTTAAAACTTGTTTTAAATTGAAAATTCACCTTTATCCTCATCTAATGGAATATTCCATCTCCTCCAATCAACTCACTTAGCTTCTTTGAGAAGTTAACCCTCTTACCTTCTTAACAAGTTACCTTTGACCTATGTGAGCAGGTCAAAAGTGTGTTTGTTTGAGGTAAATGTGAGCCTTTAATTAACTCTCATCATGCATTCTCATCTGTTGATGAGAATCCATGATCCATGCCTCCTCTTTCTTTCATCTCGAATCGTTGATTAAGCTTTTTGATCTCAACCATCCATTCTTCATTTGTTCTCCTATAAATAGATCACTATTTGGAGACAAATGGATCCATATTTTATTGCAAACTTATGCTATTAAATTTAATCCCATCCATACTCTCAATTTGCACACATTTAGCTTATTTTCAGTTTATTTTAGTTGCATATTAGCTTCAAGCTTTCATTAATGGCTTCCATGCATCTATCTTAGTTTGTAAATTAATTAGGGACTTCATCTTTTAGCATCATTTTAGCTGAAATTAGCTTAGAATTAGCTTAGAAATTGCATAATTAGATCATTTATAGCATAAAATCATGGTAACCTAGCTTGCATCATGCTCATTTTCATCATAATCTAGGTTTTATAATAAAAAATATCGTGGTTTCATTGATTCTCTTCCATAGAATCGATTGAAACAAGCTCACAATCACGGGATTCGGAAAGGGTCATCGGTCCACATCAATGCGACACCAATTCTACAATGGGATAAGTTTCAATAGATTAGAGTAGATGTTTTCTTTAAAGCTTTCATAAATTCACCATGTTAGGTTTCTTGATAAAATGTTTACTTTCAATTTTGATTGATTGATCTTGTTGAGATTTGAGTACCCATGGCTCCATTATGCTTTGATTCTCCATGGATCAAGCATGATTTAGCCCATACCAATATCTTCGACATCGACAGTCTTAAATGATAGCATACACTCGAATTAGGTATACTAACATCATTTTTGCTTGAATCCATCCTCTTTTCACTTAATTAATTGAATTAGCCTAGCTAATTAATTAATTGCATCATTTTCTTCTATTAACCTAACACATCAAATCGGGTTAATTCATCCCTTTCACGTTAACATTTCATCTCATTAAATTAAATAAATCATATTATTTAATTTAATTCCCCAACTCATCTTATTTAATTAAATAACCCTAAGTTATTTAATTAAATATCATTTTACCTTTCCCCTTTCATTAAATCATTTAATTTAATGAATATCCCTTTAATTATTCTAATCCCCTAATTGTGTAATTAAACCTTGTTTAATTAACAATTAAACCTTGTTTAATTAACAATTAAACCTTGTTTAATTAACAATTAAACCTTGTTTAATTAACAATTAAACCTTGTTTAATTAACAATTAAACTAATTTTCCTCCAAAAATGGAATATTCCTTACCCCCCTTTTTTGTCTAATTAAAAATTTGTTTTAATTTGCAAAATATCTTTTTGCCTCACCCATGAGAATATTCCAAAGAATATTCTCTCCCCTCCAATCATCTCACTTGGCTTCTTGAGCAAGCTAAACTTGTGACCTATTAAACAAGTCACCTGGTGACCTATGTGTGTAGGTCAAAAGTGTGTTTGTTTGGAACAAATGTGAGCCCTTGATTAAATCCCATCTTGCATTCTCACCCATTGATGAGAATCCATGATCCATGCCTCCTATTTCCTCCATCCCTAACCGTTGATTGATATTTTTGATCTCAACCCTCCATTTCTCATTTTCTTTCCTATAAATAGGTCACTATTTGGAGACAAATGGATCCATTTGTCAATTGCAAATTTATGATGTTGAATTCACTCACACTCACACTCATATTTTACTCACATTTAGCATATTTTAGTTCATTTTTAGCTACATAATAGCTTAAAGCATCCATTAATGGCTTCCATGCATCCATCTTAGTTTGTTTATAAATTAGGGTTTCTATCTTTTAGCTTAGAAATAGCTTAGATTAGCTTAGCAATTGCATAGTTAGATCAATTCTAGCATAAAATCATGTTAATTTAGCTTGCATCATGTTCAAATTAGCATAAATTAGGTTTTCATCCATTTATCACAATGGTTTCATCGATTATCTTCCATAGAATCGATTGAAACGGGCTCACTAATCATAGGATTGGGAAAGGGTCATTGTTCCACATCAACACGACACCAATTCCAAAACAAAATAAGTTTTAAATGGGTTAGAGTAGGCATTTAACTGCTTTCGTAGTTTGTAGTTTTTAGTTTCAATAAATGCTTAGTTTGAACTTTAAATTTGAATGATCTTGTTTGAGATTGAGGTCTAGTGGCTAAATTATGCTTCGATTTGTCATGGATCAAGCGTGATTGACCCACACTGACGATCCTCATCTCACATTTTGGCACTAGGAGGGAAAACTGTCAATTAATCAATTTCTAGCTTAAATTTTTTTTGTTTGTTTTTTTGTAGGATACAACGACGCCCAAATCAAATATAGCGACACACTTTCAAGAGCGTCACCATATAGCGACGCTATCCCAATTTGAAACAATGACGTTGATTAAATGCACTGGCGCTGATTTAAATCTAGTAACATTAATTTAATATAGAGGTATTGAAGACTTCAAATGATGATGCCCCCAAATTCACCAGAGCGACGCTCGACAAAATACCAATGCTATCATGCTCTTTTTTTTTGCTGTAGAGCGACGCCAATTTACTAGAGCAATGCCCAGATGACAAATTGTGATGCTATCGTGTTCAACGATGCCCAACCAAGGTAAGAAGTTTTGTGATCATTTTTTCGACATGTGCTTTAATTTTCTCAATTTTCCAGATCACTAATGCACTTCTGGCATTGTTCTGGTTGTTAGACTAACAGGGTTTTGTAGGTTGGATGACATGGAGCTAAAGTGAAGAAATCCTTCTTATTTTGAAATTCTATGATTGTAACAAGCGTTTGATGCTTTAGGGCAATTATAACCTAGCATTTTATGCTTTCTACTTTCTACTCTAGGACTTCACTAAATTTCAATTAGGTTTAAAACGAACACTCAAATGGGATTAAAATTGAACCCTCATCTCATCATTTTCTTTTGGGTTTAAAATTGAACAAGACAACTTCATATTTCGTTTGGTGCATAAAATTAAGTCATCTTAGCTCAGGGGTTAAAATTTACAATAGTTTGCTATGTTTTGTGATATACAACGTTGTTATTGAATGTGTATGCAATTCTCTCATACCACTCGGTGATCTTGAGAAACATAAACATTCCTTAACACTTTGTATAATCACCTACATCTTTCAATTTGGATTAAAATTGAACCCCTTGCAAGTGTGAGAAAAAGGAATGGTGTGTATTCTCTCCTTGTTTCATGTGAAACTAGGATGATCGAACTACAAACGTACTTCCTCGCTACTTTTTATCTTTAGAGGTTCTACCTCCCCACTTTGAAAGGAGGGAACGACCCAAGCGGTAACAAACTAAAGCCAAGTTCTTCTGAACCGCTATATAAATGTGTGGTTGCAATGAAAATTGCGATCAATGGGATGTGGTACATGCTATCTCTCCTCCAATATCTTTATGATGCATAAATCCTTTGTTCTAAGGGTTGGGAGACCTCTTGACGGAGTTTATCATAGTACCCCCTAAACCAGAAGCCCTTACTATGAACCATTGTTTAGAATCCAAAATCCTTAATACTTGTTGGTGCAAGAATGGTCATTCTAAAGCCGCCCCATGTTCTTACTATTCAATTGTAGAAACAAAAAAAATCCTATTGATCTCTGGATGTTAAGGATTTTGAGATTTGGTGGTCCCTAGAAGTGTGTACCATGGAGGGGAGACAGTGTCGCAAAATCTCTAACTATTCGCATTGTTTAGTGTTTGGAGAAGTCCAAGTGAGGACTCAACAAGTATAGCCATTTCGAACCTAGGATTGTAAATTATTGTGAGTCAATTTGATACATTGCTTGGTTTTAAAAATTTACTAAGACAAACATTCACTATCTTCCTCAAAATTTCAAACACTTTGGCTTAAATATGGATACCCCTTGAAATTAGCCTTGATATTACTGCTTGTCCTAAGGATTTATCCTTAGAGATTTCTAAATATCTTGACTTATATCTCAATCCATATTTCCCAAAGACAACATAGAAAATTATGGCTTCAACCTCATGATTTTCACAAAATGGACATTGTGAAAGTTATGACGTTCTTGACATAAACATTTAGTTTGAAAACATAATCAAGACGGGTGTTCGTGGTAAAATCAATTCACTTAAGCAAGATAAACTTGACACAAATGAACCCCACATGACTATTCAAAGATCAATTGCTCTTGTTGAACAACCTAATCTTCTAGGTGCTATCATTCAACCAAACTTTGAACTCATTAACAGAGAATAAACTAATCTCATTAGTAGTTTAAGAAGCTCCACTTTTGAAACAAAAGAAACACCTACCCAATGGAGAAACATAGCAACGTCCATTTTAGATGAAGAAGAGGAACAAGCTGATATTAAGGCTGGAAGGCCCATATAAACACCACCCGCGTGGCAATAAATATCTCCCTTTCTTCTATAAAACTTGAACTATTTCTAAATGATCTCACGCAAAGTTAGGATCCCTAAAGTAAGGTCTATAGTTCGTGATTTCATACTTAGACATCTTAGTCCAAAAGCTCTCAAGAAACACCTTTGGGAACTTCACGAAACCAGAACTAGGTTGGTATACAACTTTTACAAACGTGCCTCAAGAAACAATCCAAACTTGTATTCCTTCTATTACTATCAGAATCTTGGTCATTTCCAATGTTTCCAGATTCTCACATGATCCATCACACAATCAAAATCTGTAGGGGAAGATCTACATCATGTCATTGCAGACATAGGTATCGCAATTCCAAGTTTGGTAGGAAGTGGTCCTTAATACTTTATCGCAATCGCAACATCTTGTTAAGAAAATTCTATACTCGAGCTAGGAGGAACCGAATAGGCTTACCTACCCACATCTATCCTCTCATTTAGGCCAACATTAATCTTTTGGATTTGAAAATGTTAGAGCTATAGCATCATTCTCACTACCTTGGTCTTATCAAACAAAGGTTCACTATAGGTCAACATTGGGTCAAACATTTCATCCACCCCTTCATCAAATTCCATCCTTCACTTCACCAAACTTTACAAAATTTTAAGCACACCAAATTTTGACTTAACATTAATCAAATCATCCTCTAGCTTGGATAATTTTTATGTGAAATGTATCCTTTTCCATGCATTTAGACAAGTTATTTATCATCTTTGAACTATTTCATCTTGAAGGTTACGAGTCTACCCTAAAGATTAACAAGTTCATCAACATCCTTTATCCCAACATCAAAACATCAAATTCAAGTCAAAAGTGTTGTCCCAAAATGTTTGCAAAGATCACTCTCCATATCATCCATCTTTTCATCCCCCATTATCACAATTGCTCCCAAAAGACTTAGAGCATCCCTTTACCTATATTTGAGTCAACTAGAGAGTTCAAACATCACAAATCATAACACAACTCTCCCAAATGTGATACAAAATTTATGGTAAATATAAGATCACAACACAAGAGAATCATGGAGAGAACAAAAGTTACATTTACCTCAAGTGATCCAAGTCCTTTGGAATTCAATCTGAGAAGTCAAGTTACCCCATCACAACAACCCTCATCACCATCAAGACCATATGAGATAGAAGATATCATGAACAATCCATTTTAACTCACTAGGGAGGAACTCATGGAACATCAAGCCTTTGAAAATGTAGCCCCTATTTCCCCTTCATTTTTTGCAAAAAATTTGACACTGGGTTCCACAACTTCATCACTAGAGCTACATCAAACCTACATTCTCGGTATTGTAACAAGCCTTGCTAAAGAATTTGGTCATCCTCTTTCATTTGAAAACAACACACTTGTGGGTACACTTGAAACCAATCCTCCACCTCCAGCAACCACTTAGACACCTGCCTTTTGTGCTCCTCCCATTCTCCAGGATCCTAAACAGGCATGCACACCTCTTAAACTTCATTATTCCACAACTACTTCAACATATCAGGGACATTCCTCTTCATCCATACCCATGAGTACCACAAGTGTGCTTACCATCATGGAAAGCAGTGTGGATCTAATATCTCAAAACATTGCACAAGGGCATATCAGTTCCATACCACATAATCAACCCTTAACACAGATAGGGACATCTTCATCCACCCCTCAATTGGTTCATTTATACCATTGATTTCACAAAACACATACATCCCATCCATTATCATCTCAACCCAAAGCAATCCCTTGGTGACAAATCCTGTCAATATAGGTAATACATTAATTGCATCCCTAACAAAAGGGAATCCTCAAGACATGGGACAAGGAAATATTTTTAATCAATGGACTCAAGGTCCTAATGTGTCATTTCCATCGCACAATCTAATGGAAACAACATCAAGTTTCCTTAGCAACACAACAAGTAGCTTTAGCACAACAACAACAACAACAACAACAATAGCAGCAACATAGCCAGCCGCCTTAGCAAAATAACAAGCAGCCTTAGCACAACAACAACATCAAGCACAACAAGCAGCTTTAGTAGCACAACAACAACAACAACAACAGGCCTAACAACAAGCCCTAGTGGCGCAACAACAACAACAAGCCTTACTAGCTCAACAGTATTCCCAACAAAAACAAGGTTCCTATTATAATCCTCAATCGCACATCGTCAATACAAACACATTAGGAACATATACATCAACACCCCAATCACCTTCACATAATCTTACACCACCATATACCCCATACAACTCATCCATCATCCCACTATATGTTCCTCCACCAAATCCGTGAGACGATCTAGCATCACAATTTACGACACTATCACAAGAAATATAGGACCTTCACATGGGCAAGGAAAAGAAGCCCCATACACAGAATTTATGTCCTTATCCATTTGATTGAAACATAGAAATGCTACCATTCCCTTCTGGTTTTGAAATCCCCAAATTTGATAAATATAAATGGAGAGGAAGTCTTGTGGACCATATCAACGAGTTTAACATCATGTGTATGGAGGTGGATTACAATGATTCATATATAATGCACCTCTTCCCTCAAAGTTTAACAAGTCCTGCTATGGACTGGTTTTCTTTGCCTCTCGGTATCAAAACTTTTCAAGAAATTACTGATAAATTTATCGATCACTTCTCCTTCAATCTTGACATGGATGTCAATCTAGAGGATTTGTACACTCTTAGAAAAAACAAAGGGGAAACTTTCACTAATTTCTTGCAACGGTGGAGATAGAGAGCTAGTAAAAGCAAGTGGCCTCTTCCCGATGAACAACAAGTGGGAATCATCATAGAAAATCTAGATCCATATCTATCCTTCCACTTGAAAATGTAGTGCATCCCATCATATGACAAGCTTGTCCCTAGAGCCCTTAACATCGAGCGAGCTCTAATCTCACAAGGAAGTACTCAAGCTTACAAACACAACCGCCCATCAACTAGTTCAAATGACAAGCCTCATGTCTAGGCTAAGAACAAGAACATCACAAATGATGGTGTGGTAGACGCTAAGGTAGTCCTAAGTGCTCCTAGGCCAAACAATAATCAAGTTTCTAACTTCCAACCGACTATGTAGCAAACAACACCTCCACAAAATAATCAAATCAATAACACTGAAATACAAATGTGAACCCCTAACAAGAACTATCCTAAACACAAGTACACACAATTATTTGAACCCATCGAAACCATCATGAAAAATTTGGTAGAGTCAAATCTTATAACACTTCCTAACTTTGAAAACTACCAAGAACCACAAGAAAAACCATCCTAGTTCAGTGCAAATGACCTTTGTGACTTTCATAAGATCAAAGGACAAAAAACAACAAACTACCTGAGGCTCAGAAATATTATCCAAGACCTCATAGAGAATGACACCATATCTATTGAGGTACCAGCAGGGAATCAAGATCTTAAGATATATAAGAACCCTATGCCAGATCATAACAAAGCAAACAACATTAGGAAAGCTAAAGATTACACAAATGTATAGCATACCTATTCCAACATAGTTGCTTCCTATGATAGTGTCATCACTATTGTCACCATCAAAGGGCATAGTGCAGAGTGTGGAGTCACCACATGACGTGGTAAAGTCACCATTCAAGGAGTCCCACCCCAATCTAGGGCACAACCTACTTAGCCAACAACAAGCACCAACAAGTATAATCTCTTAGATCAACTTAAGAAGACCCCCGCATAGATATCAATCCTAGAACTGTTGAGACTATCACCTGTGCATAGGGAAATATTAGAGAAAGCTTTATCGAAGTCATCTATTCCTAAGGATATTGATATTGATCAGTTTCAAGCTATGGTAGGCCATATCACCAATCATCTTCTTACCTTCTCAGAGCAAGACCTACTATCACAACCATCTCATAACCATGCTTTACAGCTTGAAGTTTTCATTCATAAGAACAAGGTCAAAAGAGTCTTAGTAGATGGAGGTGTTGGATTAAACATTTTCTCCCTTTAGCTGACCAAAAGTATAGGTTATTCAAAGGATACTATTGAGAATACAAAGAGTACCACCATCAAGGCATATGACAACCAAGAACGGGTATCATAAGGTATCATTGCACTCCCAATCCAATTAGGCCCTCTCATCACATAAACTACATGCCAAGTACTTGACCTAGATCTTCCCTACAACATACTACTTGGTCGACCATGGATCCGTGCTCTAAAATTTGTAGCCTTGACTTATCATCAATGTGTGAAGTTTCCTTTCGAGGGAAAAGAGATTACTATCCATGCAGATCCTGAGCCTTTTTACTATTGCAAGAATGATGAAGGGCCTACACCTTCCACCTCATTTGTTGACCCATCATCCCTTACATCTACTTCTGAAACAAAGGCACTCATTGTGCAAAACATACCTGATATCAAAGCAGTGATCCAAGATGATAGTTGTGGGAACTACAAGCTAATGAAGAACACCTTTGTCTTAGGAGAGCTACCTATTTCTCCTCAATCTCATGGGAAACCTACATCCGACATCAAAGAGCTTGAAACTATCAAGATGTCAGCTACTACCTTCACCAAATAGGGGGATTTGAATCAAGAAGATGTCAATGAGGTCGATTTCTCTAAGGTCCTCTATCAAGATGAACGACATGTCCCCGCTCTCCCTATGGAAGATGATAACAAAGGCTTGTAGCTCATGAAGGGAATGGGATATAACAAGAATGAGAAGCTAGGATAGAATGATAATGGTTTATTATAACCCATTGTTCTTGAGAAACGACTAAAGAATCTTGGCTTAGGTTGTACTACTAGCTAGGTCACGCTTATTGGCAAAGGTACTTCCACTAAATGAGCTGAGGATTCCTCTTGGTCACCTACATCGCATGATACGACCTTAGATGACTTCCCCCTTGATGTTTCTTACCTATTTGAAAATAACTCCCTCTTCATGGTATCCATTACATCCTTTTCTCTAAGCCATCAACCAACTAAAATACGCCTAGTCTACCCACAACCATTGACATGGACCAACACGGACCACCAATTCTTGATTTATTCAAAAACGATGAAGCAATCTCAGAATTTATGGGACTCTATGACAACTTACCATGGGCATATCATAAAGCCAATTTTTATATAGACCTAGATACAGAGGCATACTATGGGGAGACGATTGAATCCTTTAGTCGCAAAATTGATAAAATGCAACTAACATGCAGATCTTTAAATGAAAACCATACTATGGCACTTTTTTATCCTAAAAAAGTAAAAAAATGGACGCATCTAATGGTGAAAACCTCTCATAGGCACCCAAGGATGAGCGATTCAATTTCCCCCTTAGTTTAATGCATTCAGAGAAATCAACAGTACTAGCAAAAAAATTCACTCCAATCAATGTGGGAACAAAAGAGACACCTAAGATCACTTTTTATGTTGAATCCTTGTTGGACGAAGAACAAAAGAACCTGGCAACATTTTTAAGGGAGTGCAAAGTTAACTTTGCATGGTCATACATAGATATGCCAAGACTTGACCTAAAAGTGGTTGTGCATCACTTAGCAGTCTATCCTGAAGATAAGCTAGTCAAGCATAAATTAAGTAAGATGCACCCTCAGATAGTACTCTTGGTCAAACTAGAGTTGCAAAAGCTTCTTGACATTGTATTTATCCAATCGATAGAATATCCTGAGTGGGTTTCAAACTTGGTACCAGTCTCAAAACCCACTAGGGGCGTCAAAATATGCCCTGATTTCAAAGACTTAAACAAAGCATGCCCGAAGGATGATTTCCCTCTTCTCAATATCAACCTCATAGTGGACTTAACATCTGGGCATGAAATTTTGTCACTCATGGATGGTTTTTCAAGCTACAATAAAATAATAATCACCAAGTAAGATCAACATAAAACTATGTTCACTTGTCCATGGGGAACCTATTGTTGGAATGTAATACCCTTCAGGCTAAAGAATGCAGAAGAAATCTATCAATGGGCCATGACCCTCATCTTCCACAACATGATCCATAAAATAGTTGAAGATTATGTGGATGATATTTTGGAAAAATCAAAGAAAAGAAATGAGCACATACAAGTCTTAGGACCCATCTTTGATAGACTGGAAGAATACAAGGTACGGCTAAATCCAAAAAAGTGTGTCTTTTGGGTCACATCAAGGAAACTTCTTGGCTTCATCATCTCACAAAGAGGGAAATAAATTGATCCAACAAAGGTAAAATCCATCTGAGACATGGAAGCACCGCAAACACTAAATCAAATGAGAGGGTTACAAGGAAGACCGTAGTCCATCAGGAGGTTCATAGCACAACTATCAAATAAAATCCACCCCTTTTCACATCTTCTTCATAAAGGGATAACTTACAAATGGGATGAGAAGTGTTACAAAGCTTTCCAATAGATCAAAGACTATCTACTAACACCTCTAGTTCTCATGCCACCAATACCAAAAAAACCACTAATCTTGTATATCTCAGCAACACCAACAACACTAAGAGCTCTTCTAGCACAACATGATGAAAACGGAAAGGAAAGAGCTATCTACTACATCAGTAGGACTTTGGTGGGCTATGAAATGAACTATTAACCCATTAAGAAAGCATGCCTAGCAGTAGTTTTTTCTTAACAAAAGTTTAGACACTACATGTTGTCACATCAAATCAAACTCATTGCCAAAATTGACCCATTAAAATACATGTTATCCAAAGCAACTCTCACAGGGAGAGTGGCCAAATGGGTGATGATTTTAATAGAGTTCAACATAGAGTATGTAGAGTGCAAGGCAATCAAAGGACAAGTGATTGCAAACCAACTAGCAGAAGCACCTATCTATGTTGAGAACCCTACAATATTTGAGTTCCCTGATGAATCGGTATTCTTTATCAATCTCATAGCTCAGTGGAAGATGTAATTTTATGGATCATTCACCCAGCATGGGTCAGGAGCAGGCATTCTTTTCATCACCCCTCAAGGTGATTGCATCCCAAATTCATACCGACTATCTTTCCCTTGTACTAATAACATTATTGAGTATGAATCCCTAATCATAGGTCTAAGGATAGTGATTTAGTGGCAGATACAAGAAATAAAAGTCTATGGAGACTCATAGCTGGTTATCAACCAAGTCAATGATGACTATCAAACCAAGGATGATAAGCTCATTCCTTACAAAAAGATGGTGGAAAGTCTACAAGACCTTTTTATAGACATAACTTTTGAGTAAATTCCCCACATGAATAATAGAGCAGCAGACGCCATGGCAACAATCGAATCACTGCTACAAATGCCAAACAATGTCCTCCAATGTGAATTCTTGGTAGATCAACTTCTCATACCAACTTTTGAGATCCCTAAGCTAGAATTTGTGTGTCATTGTTGGTCCTATTGGAGCTAAAATTTCCACCTTGGCTTTCACATATCCTTTTCATTCCATCTCCATCATAAAACCCCTCACTCTTGATTTTTACTATATTTGAATAATAAACACGAAATTCCATCATGTGCATAGCCCATAAAGTAAAGCCTTTCATTATCACTATAAAATAAATCCCTCCCTTAGAACACTTCCTCAACAGCATGAGGTATGTCACCAAGATAGTACAATATTGAAGAGAGTCACGCTAATGTCTCCTCGACAAAGTCAATAGAAGGTCGATGAAGATATCAAGGAGACTCTCATACATTGAGGAGACATCCTCAAATATCTCTGTAAAAGCCCGAAGAGCAATATATCGAAGGATACTTGGATCCATCGAAGAGAAAACTTAACATGTCTCACTGACAAGATATAGTCACAACGATACTCTAAAAATATGAAATTAATGTACATTCAAGAAACAAAAAAACATCTCTTGGACATCGAGAGATTATCATAAAACAAATGGTAAATCACTGACAGGATGGAAAAATGGCGATATCAAAGAGACATTGGTATGTTGAAGAGAGAAATGAAGAAGTTTCTTTGACACTTTAAGAGCATGTAATGACAAAATGTCAGAGAGACATGAAGACATCGAACAGACATTGATAGAAGTCTCTTCGACATTCTAACAATAACACATCGAAGAGACAAGTGAACATCAAGCAGGCCTTTGTGAAAGTCTCTTCGACATTCTAGCATAGTTATGAATATACATTATTGATGAGACTAAGAGACATCAAGGAGAGGTGACCACGGGTCTCCTCGACATTTCAAATTCACATAGAGGTTATTGAAAGAAATGTTGTTGAAAGAAGGAACAACGGTATGTCGAGGAGACATCTGATTATCAAAGAGAGATGCATACCGGTCTCATCGACATTCATATGTCAAAATTTCAAAAGGAAAGAACATGATATGTAGCCATTGAAGAGACCTTGCAGAATCAAAGAGAGAAACTCAAATGTCTCTTTGACATTTAAAATGATGATCAAGGACACATCAAAGAGAGAAACAAGCATCCTTAATGATATAGTTAAAGTCTCTTCGACAATATGAAATAATGTTTCACTAGGATGAAATGACTAATGAGATTATTGAAGAGACAACTACCATTAATGTTGCAAGTTGATTAGAAAGGTGGAACGAGCTCCATTTATGAACTAGAGTTGGCTCAAGCATGCCAAATTTTGATAAATCTAACTCCTAATAAATTAGAATTATTATGAATTATGGTTGTATATTGAGGAGACGGGGTTGGACGATGGCAACCAGCTCAAAAATCATAGCTTTCATTCAAGTAAGTGCTCTTGGCTTATTTGAATGTGTTTTTCAAAAATTAGCTTGAAGTACAATACAAGTAGGGTATAAAATGGACAAAACCCCTGAGAAACCAAAGGTGAAAAGGTAGAAAATGGAGGTTAGGCCATTAAACCAAGATTTGATAGATTAGTGTCCCGGGTCTGGGCCAAAGTCGAGAAGAGCAACTCAGTTAAACCCATCATGCAAAACATTAGAGGATAAACATAAAAATATAGGAGATGTATGGACTCCACATAGGGGTTATGACTTGTTTATATATCATTACAGAAAGAAGTATAGACATATAGGCCAATCTCAAATCCATGGAACTTGAATCTAGGGAAGGTTGTGATGCCTAATATATTTGTTAATGTAGAACTGATTAAAGCATTGGCTAGAAATTACAATCCAAAAACAAGGGTGATCCACTCTCATGATGGATCACAGTTCATTATCATAACATGTGATTACATTTGTATGGTTTTTCAATTAGATACATCCCTGAAAACAAACTTGTGGATGAGATATTTTCTAGAAGAATACCAGACTATGGATACAAGCTATAAGAGGTGGAAGTTACCTCTACACAGACCTAAAGGTCCAGGAAATCAACCTAGAAGGTTTTCTAGTGATGATAGGCCACTATTCCTTGTGGATTAATTTGAAGAATATTACCAGTACACCTACTATTCAATCAACCAAGTACTAGGAGTTGATGCCCCTGCTGACATGACTATAGCTCCCATGGTTCTGGCTGTAGATATTCAAAGCCAAGATGCCATGCCCTATTATTATGCATAATACTTGTCTGAGGTCATCAATACCTCTCTTACTGCCACTATGAACAATAGTGATGCCATCAACTTTAGCATTATTCATTGCTTATGCACATGATACTATATGAAGGGAAGGCAATGGGAATGTGGGGAGAAGAGCTGAGAATTAAATATTTGAACAATGATGAGAACTATAGACCAGTGAAAATGTGGACATCCAGATGGGACAATAGGTGTGGAAGATCTCACTATTTATATTTCAAGGAATATTTTGTCAAACCCTTGTATAAGCTGTTGGGCCACAAGTGCGACTATAATTTGTCCCTAGAAGTACAAAAATTCTTCAGACTGAAAGAGAAGGGTTCTAAAGGAAAAGTGAACCACAATTGGGGGGACTAGTATGCATTTGAGGATTTCATTGTGATCAGAGTGTATGGATTTGAGGCAACCCCATTCTTACTACCTAAAATTGTGCCAAACAGGGTTGCATACCTTGAGATTGTAAGGCAATTGTCTTATTTGACTTTCATGCACTTAAAAAGCTATGGAAGGTAGACTTGTATGCCTTCTACTCTATGCTTCGATGATTCACTATTATTGCAGATAGAGGGTATGAATTGGTTGGTAGAAAGCTAGATTATTATGGCTTGCCAGTGGGAGACAAAAGAGAGAAATTTGATCCTGAACATTTTATTTATAATGCCAAAATCTCACAAAAACTCAAGGGGTATGAACACGAGTTCCATGTACATGATGTCATTAGGAACTATGATGAGAATCAAGTGGTGATGAGAAAGAATGCTTACAATAGAATTTTTATGGCCAAGGCTTAGAGAAGAAACAATAGTTCATTGTATGTGGAGTTTTTTCATGAAATAGAGGATCCAATGGAAAGGATTGAGTAGATGATTCTACATGAAGAAGAATTGACAAAATATGTACCCCTCATAACTTTTGAAAGGAGAAGAAATACTAGTTTTAGAAGACAAGTTGAAAATGTAGCACCATTAAGTCATTTTTCACCATAGCCTACTCTAGAGGTGAGCTACTCAACTGACACTCCTATTATAATCGAAGATGACATTGAAGCGGAATAAGAAGTCACACAGATCACCATTCCTACTGTTCCCCAGTATCAAGAGCCACCAGAAAGGAATGTGATCACATGTTTAGCTTCTAATGAGTTATCTGATGATGTGAGACATTGTGTCAGCCAAAAGTTCATTGCAGATGACACATTTGTGCAAAATTTTGAATTCAAGGCTTTCATTTATGAGTATAAAGGAAGAGTAATAAGGGAAAGGAAAAAGTATATCAACCCTAAGAAAGAGGAAGATTCCTTAAAGGAAATTCAACATGAGGTAGATGAAGAGATGAACAATATGACCCCTGAAAGAGGAAGAGCACTATTACAAGAAGCTGGGGTCATGCTTCTTCCAGGGTGGGATATTAGTTCAGCCATTATATTTGACAGCTTTTTGAAAAGGAGAAATAAAACCTTGCAATTAACTGATGAAGCCACTGATAAGGTATATACCGGATCAGGGTATGACCCTAACAATGCTACTTTATAGATGTGGGCACTTTACCCACCAAGCAAAAGACCTTCCCTTATTAGTAATCATAACCAAGTTTTTAGACACCTTCTGGTATAGAGATTAGGGGATAAAGAGCCTATAGAGACCATTGATTTGAATGTGAATGTGGCCAAGTTTACTAAAGCTCAAATTCAAAAATTGGTCAGAGATAATAAGGGTCTGATGGAGGAGAATGAAAGATTAAAATAGGATGTAACCACTTACAGAGAAAGATTGCCTTCCTCCTCAGGGCTTTACTCACCCTTGATTGAACATGAAAGAAAGGTGCTTGAAGTGATGTCTGAGACCACCAATTGGAATCATAGATATGAAAGAAAGGTGCTTGAAGTTATTTGTCACCATTTTGATGCATTTAGGCTTCATTTTGAAGGAAAAATCAATCCTCTAGGCCGCAGCCATGACTGGGTTTTTAATGCATTGCTCTCTTTTTTATTTTCTATTGATGTCTTGTTCACACTAGCCACCATGAGAGGGCTCTGTTCAAGATTTTTGAAATCTTTAACTGTAGACTTGAACTGGTTTTCTCCATTTACAAACTTGGGTAAGCTTCATTTCTTTTCCACCTTGATAATTTTCTTCTTTAAAAGGCTCGATTTGATCTCATTTCACAAACATAGTCAAGCATCTGTAGGAAAAATGGGTAAATTTCCGAGTTTGGCCTTGCTTAGGCTGCGGCCTCACCATATGCATTTCTCTCATTTCTACAAAAAATAAACTCCTTTGGGCTCGACCCATGATGTGCAATAATATTACTTGTTGAGTGAAGGAACTCCTTGTATGTATGTGTATTGTTTTTTGGGTTTTCAAAACTCCTCATGGTCGTGGCCATTGACTTCATTGTCTTCATTTTTTGAAAGTTCCATTGTCGGTATAAGCTCGAACCCTTGTTATTTCCTTTTGTATTTGCATTTTGAAAACAAAACCCCAAGTGGGTATCATCATTTGTGAAAGGAAAACTCTCCCAGGCCACAGCCATGAGAGCACGACTGGGTTTACAATGACAATCGCGGCCTGATCAACCAACAATCTCCATTGAGGACCTATTTTCTAGCTTAGAGAAAGCTACCAAAGGCAACGATTACAAGCAGATAATCAAAATAGCATATGATATTTTGGGTGATGCTCCTATGGACCAGGATGCATTGCATTGCAAGGTTGTGACCCTCATTCAATCCAACTGTCTCGATGAGGCTCTCACCCTCATTCATGCTTCCTCCTATCTACCCATCGATCTCACCTTTCGCAAGGTATCTCATCTATACTTTTTATTTTTTAAGGCACTAATCCACTAGAAGAGATTGTTTAAAGTAGCTAATTTTACTCAGGAAAATATTAGATGGGTGATGCTTCCTTATTTTCTCCTTGAACAATCTAAATTGGAGACACGCTATGTTTCTATGATCTCGAGTGAATACGATCCTAAATTACAAGGGACTCAGCTACCCTCTTATTACACTTTAGAGCTTAGTGTTAGGACATGGATTCACATATCCATTTGGGCTCAAGAAATGCAAAACTTTGAAAATTCAATCGAAATCTCCCGTTTGCAAATGAATCACTAAAATTGAGTATTCCATGATGTAAATTCCGTATTTTTTTCTCGTGAATAGAAATATATATATTAAATGAGGGAAATATGGAAAGTTTACCAGCAGCAAGGTTTTTCTTTCTTTATTTTTGGTGTTTTATCCATTTAGTGGCAAGTTTCTTAAGTGGGTGAGCTGGTCTGAATTCACTAGGGCTCATTTGATGAGTTTTATGGGGGTTCTGGTTAACAGTCCCAAAAATATACTTTAGAGTCTTTTTGGAGTACAATATTCCATATTACTTGATGTCAAAGCCAAAAATCTCCACCATGCCCGCAATCCACATTTAGACGGAGACCACTTAAAGTGGAAGGGGGAAACAATCCATTGAACTTTCTAGAGCTCATTTAGTGAGCTTTTTGGTGATTACAAGCTTACTATACTTTAGAGTCTTCCTCAAAATGCAAAATTCCACTTTAGTTGATGTGAAAGCCAATTCCTTTATCACATCCAACAAGCCATGTTTAGATGGAGATCACTTGAAATGGGGTGAGCATAGTTGCATGATCATTTCCAAAAGTGCCCCATCTTACTACTATGCCACAACCAACAGATGTTGATCTTTTGAATGGAAAATCTCTTTTGTTCAATAGCATTTTCAGGGAGGATCAACAGTTTTTGTTATCCAATTTTTTGAACTAGTTTTTCAAATCTTGGTGAGTACTTGCCATTTTTTGTTGTCCAACTGTGCCAAAAAAAATTGTTGAGTTACTCAGCGAGTATAAAAAAGTGAGCAATTCAGATAATGAAGTTAAAAAACCTTTCAAACTAACTTTTTAAATTTTTTTCTTATAGAAATTTTATTGTCAATTGCTTGAAGTGATTGTTGGGAAATTGGGAGAATTTATCAAAAGTTGGAGTGCAATTTGAAAGGAATTTTTTTGGGTTTATTATTTATTTTTTCTTAATTGTTCTTTCGTATTTTAAAACCTTGTTGTTTATGTTTGGTTTTTTTAATGTCTAAATCAAAGTTGGAAAACTCGGACTCAGCACAGACTCGGTAGCCCAAAATAGGACTTGGACTCGGGACTCGGCAAAACAAAAAACCGTAGTTTCACAAAAAAAATTTAAAAATAATGCATTTAGAGAACATAAGAGCATAATTTGATTATCAATTTATCATAATTCAAAGATTACACATGCCATATGATCATCAAACACTCAATAATTGAAATTTCATCATTCATATTCATAGTTTCAAACTTTCAAATGTATAACAACATGATAAGTTTATAAATGTTTACATATAATGATATGTCAAAATGAGAAAAACATTAACAACCAAATAAAATCTATATCTTCCTCTTTTCCCTCCTATTGTAACTCAATTTTGCAGGCCTAGAACTAGAAGGTGCTACAGTATCCAAATGATGAGGAGATTGAGTGGTTTCTTGATCTTTAGTGTCTTCATCCTCTGCCATTGCATCCAATCTTGCTTCTTCTTCTTCTTTTGTTACTACTCTCTCCAATTCAACAAGATCTTCATCAGTAAAGAATACATCAACATCATCATTTTTTTCATCAATAGTCTATTCACCATAGAGATCAATATCATCCAAGTCCATGGACTCATGTGAAACACCCTCCACCTTTCTAGTTTGAAGGAAAAGGTTGTAACGAACAAAGACTAGATCATTTAGGCACTGTTGGTTCAACCTGTTTCTCTTCTTTGTGCAAATGTTCTCAAATAAGCTCCAATTAAGTTCACACCCAAAAGCACTACATGGATGTGACAAGACATGGATGGATAGATTTTGAAGATTTGGCATGCTAGCACCATAGTTCTCCCACCATAAATCTACAAAAAAACATTTAAAAAATATAAGAATAAAGTCATGTTGGAGTGGAACACCATAGTTCTCCTCCTAGTCCTTAGTTTCTCCTCGTCTTTCTTGATTGATGTACCAGGTTTGGACTATTGGTGTAAGGGTCCAATAGAATGGTTGAATATAAATTCACTGGTCATATTCGCCATCTTTTCTCTATATGTGGATGCAAACTTAGATATATTATTCTAAGGTTTTTACTCCTTCATATTTGGGGATTATATTGTGTTCCCCTTCTTTTGTTAAATATCTTTCCTTGAATAAGATCCAAAATTCCTACCATGTAAAAATAGATTTTTTGTGTGTATGCCATCAGCATGTAGCATTACATACCAGAGTGTCTTGGAGAGCAGTGATCCTAGTGGTCTCATTTTTTAATGTTCTTTCCATATCTGTTATATATTCTCTTACATCGCCTACTCTAAAAAACCTTGGTAGTTTAATATGTGAAATTCCTTTTTGGATGTGGTTGATATGCTTTGGATTTTCTGTCCTTTTTTATTGCTCTTTTTTAGTAGGTAAGTGGTTTTTTTATCATGAACACCCATCTGAATCCATATATTCTATGTTGTGGTACTACAGTAGGGTAAGTTTTGGAAATGGAGTGGATGGGTCATATCTTATTTTTTTCTATATAGCTTCAGTCTTCCTTTTCTCCTATTGGAATATGAATTATTCTAATATTATTCAAAAAAGAGATCTAATCCTACCTAGAGTCTATTATCCCATTAAAATTCATAAACCATCTCAATCCTAGTAAGGATCTGAAGGTATTGAAAGGTTGCTTCATCTCAACAACTTCAAAATCAACAATTTGTGTAATTCCTTTTATGTTTACCTCCACATTTTTTCATGTTCCTAATGTGTCCATGCCAAAACCATCTACTCAAATGGTGTTCATCGGTGTTCTAATGAGCTTAGGTCTCCCTAGCCTCTCCCAAGTGATTGTCAAAATGATATTTAGGTCCGCACCTAGATCTACCACGATATGTTTAACTTTATTATTATTAAGATTTGCGGTGATTAATAAAGGACCATTCTTACAATTTTGGTCTTTTGCTATTTGGTGAACCTATTGTTGCTTTTATTTATTCCAATATCTTCCCATTTGTTTCAATTTTACTAGAAGATCTTTTTGTTGGGCTAATGAGGCTAAATTTTTCAACATCATTACTTCTTCTTTTGCAAAGCGGGCTATTTCATCGTTTTGTTGTTTTCTAATTTGTTTTTTAGCTTTCTCCATTATTTTATCATGTTGCTTTTTTGGTCAAAATTAACCATATACTTCTTCCTTCAGTTTTGATTCTTCATTAATTTATTTAATCTCCCCTCTATGACTTTTGGTATATGGTCCCTATCTAGTTAATACTATGATTTTATTCTTCTTTGTTCTAGATTTCTTCTTTTTTCTTGTTTACAATGGTTGTTCTTCCCCATAATAGTCTTCATTTGACGTGTCAAATAACTAGTTATATTTTCTTTGACAACTTTTGGCCCTTTATGATATTCTTCTAATTACTTTGGCCCCTTTGTGATATTGCAACTCATCACTTCTAAACTGTGGTGTATTTTGATAGTATTTTTTTCCCTTATCACATCTAAATATATCTTTTGAATCATCTCCGCAAAAAGGACATTTTCTTCTCTTCTCTACCCAACATTCTAGGCATAATGGCCTACTTTCTTGCAACTTTGTAACATGTGGCATAATTTCCTTGGAATTTTTTCTATCACATCCTCTTCCTCCTCTATAATTTGATTATCTATTATCTCCTATGTATTCTTGTGGTGAGTTATTTTGTAGTGCATATGCACTTCTATTGTCTTTTCTTGGTGGTTTCCTATAACCTACATTATATAGAGGTCTTTTTTCTAGCCCCTTTATATATGCCATGTTCCTGTCTATGTCTTTGTCATAGTTGTAGTTCATAAGTCATCTAGAATCAAGATGATTCTGTGTGTTCTAGATTTAAAATAGGTTTGTAGGACACTCCTACATGAGGTGACTATCTCATTCTTGGAAAGTTCCACAATATATTGAGTTTGTTTTGGCTGATACTATCTTCAGTTCTATGTGTAGTATGATTTTCGTTCTTTCTCTGTGGGCTTTAAGAAAATCATTTCGGAGGTGACCTTCCCTTGAGTAGCATGTGCACCAAATTTCTTTATTTTTCTTTGTTTCTCCCCTTGCACTAAAATTGAGTTTTTTATAGTTAGTTGTTCTATTGCTAGTTGCAACTTCTCAATATTTTCATTTATATCATCCTTTTGGGGTTTGCACCAAGTTTGGGCTTCAATGCGGTAGGCCATGTTGATTAAGTAAGTGTAGGTATTGAATATTCTATCATCCAAAGCTACTCTTATATCTTTCTACAATTTGGAAATGAACCATTCTATCTTTCTTCACCCATTGAGGGGTTCTTCCAGTTTATAATAGAGTTATTTGAATCTTTTATCATATGATTTTATTGATTCTTCTTCTCCTTGGACTAGCTCCCTCATTTTACTCACACTCTCTATTGGGATATCTGGAGTGTCAAATTTTTCTAAGAAATCTTGTTTCACCTTATTCCATCTTTTCCCATATTTTGGATGCCTTTTTATACCAGTCTAATACCTCTTTTCTGAGTGGAGATACAAAGTCAAGTAATTTTGGTTTATCTTCATCAATATCTTGTCTTTCCCATAGTGATTCTAATAAGAATATATGCTCTGCAACTTTTTTTTTGTCTCATCCAAACATTGGGATTTTGATAGATGATTCTATATTGTTTTTGCTACTTCTACTTTCAAATTTCTAGATTTGTGGACTTGGATTTTCCTCTTTCTCTTTCTTTATTTTTCTAACACTGTAGGGTTTCTTCTCTCTACCCTTGTCTCTTGCTAGTTTTATCTCAAAGTATTTTTTTCCAGTTATCTCTTCCCAATTTACTTCCTTTACTTCCTTTCCTTCTTCCTTTTTGGTTCCTAGTTTTATCTCAAAGTATATGGCTAAGGGGATGGGTCCTATTTAGGGGGTTGTGACTCTTCAAAATATCTTTTCACTTTCTTATTTTTTAGTGTCATTTTATTTGTTTTTAAATATAACTCTTTTCCCAAGTTCAATCATTCTCTTTACTTTTTATTATTTCTTCTTTTAATTTCTTTATGCTGCTATTGATTAGTTCTTCTAAATATTCCACTAAAATTGATGGAGTCTTCTCCAGAGTTTTTAGAAATTCCATAAATATAACATCTAGGTTAGTAGTTAGGTTTTATAGGTCCAGTAGGATTATTAGGCTTTTAGGAGGTTGTGGTAGTAATGGGGTCTATTTAGTGTTGCAAGGCCCTAATACCAATCCTCTAGATTCCCCATAATCATTAATATTCTTCATTTTACTAGTTATAAGTTGTCCCACCTTTTCCAAACATAGTTTTTATTTCTCCAAAGTCTCTCATTATTATTTTCTATCTTCTTCTCCTTTTCCCTTGGTAGCACCCCCTTTGGCGCGCTCAACAACACCCTCATTGGTGCACTCATTTATCTTTTTTTCCATTTCCATTCTTTTTTGGTTTCTTTCTTCTCTCTCAATCCTCTATTATTGTCTTCTCTCTTCTCCATTTAGGCTTGTCATGTTTACTTTTCTTGCCAAATAAATTTGTTCTCTAATATTTCTTGAAGTTGTCTTATCTCCTTTATCCATGGGTGTGATTGATTTGGGGTTTCATTAATACTTTTACTGTTTCCCATGGTAGTTATTTGGCATATTTTCTTTAACAATCATATCTCTTTAAGGATCCCTTTTGGAACCTCTCCCCCTTTCCATTCTCCATCCCCTTGGTGCCTAACCCCCTCTCACAAGGTAGCTGCAAAGAGGATATTTCTACGAAAAAATTATATCTTCATTGATTTTCCTTTGTTTCCTTGTGTCTGATTAAATTTTAAAATTTTAGGTGGTGTTCTCCTTTATATCACCTAAACAAGGTCCCGACAATAAAACCAATGTTCACAAAAAATATAGGGAAACACAGATCGAAATTCTGAGCCCCAAGTACTTTCTGAGTGTTATAGTTTATACCCTAGACTCGGTAATATAAAGGTAAGCACCCTTTTATTCAAACATGAGAAGAATTAAATTGGTATTGACGGATTCATGGATAACATAAAATAGATAGAATTATGATAATCATTATATTAATCATGTTTGAAAGGGTAGAAAATATATCTTCCCCTATACTCCACCTATTTACTTCCTTTCTTACATGCAATCCTTATACATTTAATATACAATTTTATACAAAATTCTTACATATATTCATTTATTCTTTCTTCATTTTTATTCTCTCTCCTAGTGTCATTCATATATTTTCCTATACATATATGTATGAATGGGAGGTGACCCATCTATGTTACCCCTAGTCTAGATGATATCTTTACAATCTTAGGCTCCGCAAGCTCTTTTTAACAAGGTGCAGTAGGATTTTCTCGACAGTATATGCTCTACTACTCTTTCCATCTAATAGGTGGCTATAATCTTCAGCCAAATTTTGCATGGTATAGGGCATTATATACCAACTCTTACATGACCTTTATTAAGAGATCTAGAGTGCAAATATTGGTAGATATTGAAATTTTGAGTATGCTCTTGTCTTGTATCGAATGATGACCTAGAAAATTAAAAAATTGATAAAAATACTAGATTTGGGAGTTTCTTCTTTGTCCATTTGTATTGCAAGTTCATAATGGAGCTTTTTGGTGCATACCAGAGATTACCATCAAGTTCAAAGGGTTCAAAAGAGTTATTTTTTCTTTTTGTTTTGTCTAAATCAAACATCTAAGGATAAATCTATAATGGTTTGAAGTTGGGAGGTGGTTACCAGATTCTAAAGGTAGCTACAATTTTGGAGAATTTAAGAAAAAGAAGACCCTAATATCACATCCAAGAGGCTAAAGAACCCTAAGATTGATTATTAAATTTTCAAAACCGGACACTTTTCCCAATTCCATCAGGAAAAGAATTCCCCTCTTCGGTCGTACAAACTGCACAATCAAAAAGAATATTTAAGAATATTTTGCAGTACACTACGCAGATGTTGACACATGTAGGTTGTATGGGTAAATAATTTTTTTTTAATATTTTTACATTTTTTTATATTCAATATGTAGACCATACCTTGCTTGTGTCAGGTACCTACAGAAGTAGGGCACTGCTAGGGTGCCCATCTTGCACCATGCGGTAGCCATCTACATGCCCCACACACTCGCTAACTACCATCACCCAAAGAAATTCCCTGTCACCACCAATAATCCATTTTATCAATAAAAATAATATTTTGAGGTTATTTCCTATACATGCTACTTAGAGAATATTCCAACATATCCAAAAGATTTTGCCCAGATACATCGAATAGCTCACCGTTAGTGAAATATTCCCAGGAATATTTTTTCCAAAGTATATTCTGCCAATAGGAGAAGACTATTTGATTTGTTGGAATATTCCATCATTTACATAAAATATTCCATTGTCTACATGTGTTTTTTGCAAGTGTGAGCTAGTCTGGTGGCATTGTCATTAATGTTGCCATTGATGTCAACACAGTTCAGTATGTTGTAGATTGCACATGTATAGCTAAGATGCTACTGAGATGTTGTGAGTACATGGAGCTATCTTTATGTCATTGCAGATGTGTTGTGTTGATGAGTTTCCAAGTGCTTTTGAGAAAATTAATAAAGAAGAGAAGTCAGAGTGATGAATGTGTTTAGAATATGCTCTAAGTTGGTCTTTTTTGGATTGAGAGAAGTGTTTCTGCTCCACATTCCTTCAATGTTTTGTTTCACATCTTGTGGATCTGGGATATGTCTTGAGTTGGGGTTGTCTGAGTTCTAGCAAAGAATGTTGAAGTTTTGTGATCTGGAAGTCATGTTTCAGTGTTTCAGTGTGAGTTTGTACAGTCTATTTGACTAGTGAAAGGTGTTCAGTGTTTGAAGATTGTTGCATTTGTTGCGGATGTATCTAGAGAATTTTAAGATGTGTTCTTGTGCATAGTGAAGCGTGTTGTGGAGTCTGTGTGTCATCTTCTTGTTAGGATGTGTGTACATCAATGTTCATTTGTGTTTTCATTAGGTTTGGCCGACCTAGTGTTTACACTTCATTTGAAGAATAAAATTAAATTAAGGAAGCCTGTGATTGATCCGAGACATTATTTTTGGTCTTGGTTAAATGTTTTATTAGTCCACTCTTATTCCTTTCCGCCGTGGGAATTTTGAGTTGCTGACCTAATTTGAATTTATGAAATGAGGTATTTGTGGCCGACCTTGGAGAAAGTTTCTAAGGTTGAGGATGGTATAAAAGCAAGTTGAATTGTGAAGAATTGTATGAAAGTGTGATGCAAAGTGATGAAAGTGAGCCACAAACCATAAGAGCATAAGTGTGTGTGCGAGTGACTTGAGACAGCAGTACTTCATTGTGTTGGATTTCTAAAGGCAGTGAGCCAAAGGTTTATGCAATCCTTATTCAAGTTGTGAATGTGTGTTAATTGTTGTGGTGGATATTTTTGTTCTCTTTTGTATCTGTAGGAAGTGAGCCTCCTTGTTGGACAGTGAGTCCTTTCTGTAGGCAGTGAGCCTTTGTACTTGGACAGTGAGTCCTCTTCTAGGCAGTGAGCCTTTGTTTTATAATCTTTTATATTGTGAGTTAACCCTCACTGTGGTTTTTCCCTCATTGGGTTTTCCACGTAAAAATATGGTGTTCATTGTGTTGATTTACTTTCTATTATTTGTGTTACATGCTTTTACTTAATAACAGAATTGAGTGGTTGTGGAATTGATAAGTGTTGAAGTTTCAAGTTTCAAATTTTGTGACAACTAATTCACCCCCCCTCTTAGTTGTTCTACACCTATTTAACAATTGGTATCAAAGTTGTGGTTCCTTGGTATAGAGCTTAACCGCTTAAGGAAGATCTGATGGTGCATAAGTTGGTGATCCCTATGTTCAATGGAACTGACTATAATAATTGGAAGGGACAGATGAAAGGATATATTATCTCTCTTGGTTTTAAGACCTGGAAGGTTGTTGAGATAAAGTATACATACCCGTCTGGTGGTCTTACTACTGTAGATGAGATTTCTGCTTATGAAGAAAATGAGAAGGAAAAGTATGCTATTTGCAATGGCTTATCTAAAAATGATCGAGCTAAGGTTCTTTCCTTGGATACTACATATGAAGTCTAGAAGAATTTGGAAGACATGTATGAAGGAAATGAAAGAGTGAAATTGACAAAGCTGGCAACAAAGCGTAGATTTGTAAATCTGAAAATGGAAGAAGGGGAGGAATTTACAAGCTTCTTTCAGAGGGTTGAACTAACTACAAATGAAGTTAGAAATAAAGGAGGAAAACTATCAGATGAAGATATAATTGATAATATCTTGATAACCCTACTGGATTGCTACAGTGATAAGATATCAGTTATTGAAAAAATGTATGATCCTAAGAAGTACACTTTAGAATAGTTGTTCGACACCTTGCAAGAATTTGAGATGAGAAAGTTCTAGAAAGAAGACAAGATGGAAGAAAAGACATAAATGGCATTTAAGGTAATGAATATTGAAGGTGAACTGGATAGTGATGGTGATGATGAGTTGGAAGCAAACTTCACTAGGAAATTGAAGAAAGGCACTGGAAAGTATAAAGGTATGTTACCCTTTAAATGTTTCAGTTGTGGTAATATTGGTCATTATGCTTCAAGATGTCTAAATAGAGTTGTGCATAAGAAGAACAAGGATTATAAGGATAAGGATAGAAAGGATAAGAGATATAAGAAGTTGTAAATTATGTTAAAGAAGAAGCAGAAATTTCTGATGATGAATATGGAGAATGAGGTTGATGATAGTGAATGCTTATTCTTAGCTTTGGAAAGTAAATCTGTATCCACTAACCCTGGAAAATGAGTAAGCAAGAAGGCTCTGGAGAATAAGAGGAATAGGATGGAAGGTACTTTGGTTACCGCTTTTTCATGCAAGACAAGATGAAGACTACTAGGTAAATGATAGTGGATGTTCTAATCACATGACCAAAGATAAGAGTAAGTTCACTAAACTTGAGAAATATGATGGTGTTTTAGTTATGTTTGGTGATGATTCAGGAGCTAAGATCTATGGGAAAGGTTCAACTAGTTTTAATGGAGTACACAATACTGATGATGTATATTATGTGAAGGGTTTGAGGCATAACCTTCTGAGTGTTGGTCAAATGTGTAGCAATGGTTTTAAACTTGTGTTTCAAAATAACACCTGTGAAATCAGAAAAGGATCCAGAAATGGGGATATGGTTGCTGCTAGAAGAAGAACTCGTGGAAACATCTATCAGCTTAAGGGAGTTGATGGTAAATGCCTTGTATCTCAAATCAGTGAAAATTGGTTATGGCACTGAAGAATGGGACATGTAAATTTTGATAATTTGGTCAAAATCAGTGCAAAGGAGATTGTTTAAGGGCTGCCCAAAATCACAAGACCTGGTAATGCTATTTTTCGAAGTTGTCAATTGGGAAAACAGACAAGATGCAACTTTAAGGGAAAAGAGCACTCTACTACCAGAATGTTGGAGTTAATCCATACTAATCTATGTGGTTTGACTAGGACTGGAAGCGTGAATGGTGATAGGTATTTCATATTGCTTATTGATGATTATACTTGAATGACATGGGTTGCTTTTCTTATGGAAAAGACTCAGGCTCTGGATAGGTTTAAAGTATTCAAAGTGAGAGTGGAAAATGAAGTAAATCTAAAGATCAAGTGTTTGAGATCTAATAGAGGTGGAGAATTTACTTCTGGTGAATCTAATGCATTTTGTGAATAGCATGGCATAAAAAGACAATTTTATGCTCTGAGAACCCCTCGGCAGAATGGAGTAGTTGAAAGGAAAAACTGGATAGTACAGGAAGCTGCTAGAACCATGATGGAAGAATCAAATGTTTTGAATGTGTACTGGAGAGAGGCGATACACACTGCTAGTTATGTTCTTAATAGAGTTCAAATCAGATACAATAGCACAAAGAATCCTTTTGAGTTATGGACTGGTAAGACTCATACTATGAAGTATTTTAAGGTATTTGGAAGTAGATGTTATATTAAAAGAGATGATGAAATCTTGGAAAGTTTGATGCTAGATGTGATGAAGGAATTTTTCTTGGATATTCTACTACTAGCAAAGCATACATATGCTTTAATAAAAGATTGAGAAAGATTGTTGAAAGTGCTAATGTGAAAGTTGATGAAGACATACACAGACCTATTGAGATAAGTGAAGTTGAACCTAATGATCCCTTTTGTGGACATGTACTTGAGGAGAATAAGGAAAAGGATGAAGAGGAAGAGAAAGAAGAAAAAATGGAAGAAGAATAAGAGAATGAGCCATAATTTGCTATTAAGACTCCTAAGTATGTACAAAAGAATCATCCAGAGGAACAAATAATTGGAGATAAAAGTGAAGGTGTAAAGACTAGAAGCAGAGTTGCAGCTGAGGAAAATCTATTTTTTCTTTCTAAAGTTGAATCTAAGTCTATGAGTGAAGCAAGTGAAGATGAGAGTTGGATGAAAACTAGAAAGAAGAGTTGCAACAGATAAAAAAGAATCATATATGGGAACTAGTCCCTAGGCCTGTGAATAAAAATATGATTGGCTCGAAATGGGTGTTCCGGAATAAACTAAATGAAAGTGGAGAAGTTGTAAGGATTAAGGAAATACTTGTATGCAAGGGATATTCACAAGTTGAAGGTATAGATTTTGAAGAGACATTTTCCCCTTTGGCCAGAATGGAAGCTATTAGGATTTTTTTGGATTTTTCTACCCACAAGGACTTCAAAGTGTATCAAATGGATGTTAAGTCAGCTTTTCTGAATGGTGAATTGGAGGAAAAAGTGTATATGGAACAACCTAAAGGATTTTAGTTATCTGAAAAACCGGACATGGTTTGTAAGTTGAAGAAGGCATGTGTAAAAAGTTTGTTGTAGAGATGCAAAAAGAATTTGAGATGTCTATGATTGGTGAATTGAATTTCTTCCATGATCTACAAGTGAATCAAACTGATAAGGGGGTATTCATTTCATAATTTAAGTTTGTAAAAGAGTCGTTGAAGAAGTTTGGGATGGATGATTCCAAACTGGTTTATACTCCTATGATAACCGGATGTAAACTAAGCAAAGATGATGAATCTGCTAAGACTGATTAGAGAAAATACAAATCTATGGTTGGCGGACTACTATATCTAACTGCTACTAGATCGGATATTATGCATGCAGTATGTTTAGTTGTCAAATTCCAAGTAGATCCTAAAGTAGGACATGTTATAGTTGTAAAGAGGATATTTAGATATCTTAAAGGTACACTGGATTATGGATTATGGTATTCTAAGAGTAATGATTTCACCCTGAGTGCCTATATTGATGCTAATTAGGCCAGATGTGTAGATGACCCGAAGAGTACCAGTGGTGGTGCTTTCTTTCTTGGTAGAAGATTGGTTTCATGGTTGAGTAAAAAGAAAGACTCAATTTCTTTGTCCACTACAGAGGCAGAATATATTGTTGCAGCATCCTGCTGCACACAGGTTTTGTGGATGAAGCAAACTCTAAAATACATTGGAGTAATGTGTAATGAGCCTATTTCTATTTTTGTGACAACACAAGTGCAATAAACATTTCAAAGAACTCAGTCATGCATTCAAGAAAAAAACACATATCTATCAAATATCATTTCCTGAGAAAAACAGTGTTGGAGAATGAAGTCAGATTGGAGTATGTGACCACAAAGGAACAAATTGCAGACATATTTACCAAGGCTCTTCTGAAGGATACTTTTGAGCATCTTAAGGAGATGTTGGGGGTCACTGGCCCTCCAAACTCAGTGCACATGAAGGTGCATCAGTCCAGTGAATTCACAAATTTTTTATTTATCTAGACTGATAAATGGGTCTACTCTGCAAGGGGAGTAGAAATGGTTTCATTGTTGTAGTATGAGTGTGCTCCTAAGGGGGAGTGATCAAAGTTGTTGATCTTTTCCATTGATGTCAAAGGGGGAGAGAAAATTCATGTGAAAAATAGTTGTAGAGGAAGAGAAGGTGTTCTCCCGAGATATTAAGAAGGATGTTGTCTTTGATGGTTTTTCACATCATGTGTTGCCATCAATGAGAAAAGGGGAGATTGTTGCAAGTGTGATCTAGTTTGGTGGTGTTGTCATTAATGTTGTCATTGATGTCAACACGGTTCAGTATGTTGCAGATTGTACATGTATAGCTAAGATGTTGTTGAGATGTTGTGAGTACATGGAGTTATCTTTATGTCATTGCAAATGTGTTGTGCTGATGAGTTTCCAAGTGCTTTTTAGAAAATTAATAAAGAAGAGAAATCAGAGTGATGAATGTGTTCAAAATATGCTCTGAGTTGGTATTTTGTGGATTGAGAGAAGTTTTTTTGCTCCATAGTCCTCCGCTGTTTTGTTTCAGATTTTGCAGATCTGGGATATGTCCTGAGTTGGGGTTGTCTGAGTTCTGGCAAAGAATGTTGAAGTTTGGTGATTTGGAAGTCATGTTTTAGTGTGAGTTTGTACAGTTCGTTTGACTAGTGAAAGGTGTTCAATATTTGAAGTTTTTTGCATTTGCTACGGATGTATCTGGAGAATTATGAGATGTGTTCTTGTGCATAATGAAGCGCGTACATCAATGTTCATTTGTGTTTTCATTAGGTTTGGTCGACTTGGTGTTTACACTTCATTTGAAGAATAAAATTAAATTAAGGAAGTGTGTGGTTGATCTGAGACATTATTTTTGGTCTTGGTTAAGTTTTTTATTGGTCCACTCTTATTCCTTTCCACTACGGGAATTTTGAGTTGCCAACCTAATTTGAATTTATGAAATGAGGTATTTGTGGCCGACCTTGGAGAAAGTTTCTAAGGTTAAGGATGGTATAAAAGCAAGTGAAAATGTGAAGAATTGTATGACATTGTGATGCAAAGTGATGAAAGTAAGCCACAAATCATAAGAGAAGAAATGTGTGTGCGAGTGAGTTGAGAGAACAGTACTTCATTGTGTTGGATTCCTAAAGGCAGTGAGCCAAAGGTTTCTACAATCCTTATTCAAGTTGTGAATGTGTGTTAATTGTTGTGGTGGATCTTTTTGTTCTCTTTTGTATCTGTAGGCAGTGATCCTCCATGTTGGATAGTGAGTCCTTTTTGTAGGTAGTGAGCCTTTGTACTTGGATAGTGAGTCCTCTTCTAGGAAGTGAGCCCTTGGCAGTGAGCCTTTATTTTATACTCTTTTATATTGTGAGTTAACCCTCACCGTGGTTTTTCCCTCATTGGGTTTTCCACATAAAAATCTAGTGTTCATTGTGTTGATTTACTTTTTGTTATTTGTGTTACATGCTTTTACTTAATAATAGAATTGAGTGGTTGTGGAATTGATAAGTGTTGAAGTTTCAAGTTTTGAATTTTGTGACAACTGATTCACCCCCCCTCTTAGTTTTCTTGTGCCTATTTAATAGTGTTGACATCAACACCATGTTAGAATGACATTAGCTAGGCTTTTCAAAATTTTCCCACCTCTCCAATATAGTTTTGGTTTTGAGGTCCAACTTCAAAATCTCATAACTCGGTCATTTGACCTCTTTTTGTTAGATTTTTTATTTGGGGAAAATTTGTGTCTTCTTTGTAGTGGTGTAATAAATTTTTTATTTTGGTGCCTACTTTTTCTAGAGATTGCAAATTCTCATAAGTGTTGCTAAGTAGTTCTTGTTTTAGGAATTTTTGGGGCTCTATTCTCACTCCTATAGTAACATTTTATTGCACTTTTTTTTAAAAGTGCATAATTTTTATTGTACGTTGCAATAGTATTATTGAATTGATCTCATGTTATCTAAAAAATTTACTTTGAGTTTGTGGCCAAATTTGACATTTATATGCACTAATATTGAGTCCACTTCATTTTTTTAGCAAATGACACCTGCAATTATATTGAGAATAAAATGTCAAGATCATATATTTCTAGGGGTATTCTTGATTGAGTAATTTGGGGGGAGGGGAGGGGGGGGGGGTTGGGAGGGGTTAATTTTGTGGTGGTTGATTGTTTTATAATGTAGATCAGGGTGTCAATCAATTCACTTTCACAATACAAAGAGATTCCAACCACTTTTCTTCCCTCAAAACTCTATCTTGGCTTATTTTCAAATTTTCACCTAGTCTCCCTAATAGGTCAACAAACCTATTTTCTTTAACATAACTTTCAAATTTTCCTAACAAACTCTCCAACCAACAACCATTCTAAACACCCATTAATGCTCTCTTTAACATACTTCAAAACTTCATACGACTCTTTTAGACCAACTCACTCAAAATCAAGAAACCACGTTGTCCTAGAGCCCAATTAGGTCAATTTTGCAAAGAAAGTACCCTTTAAACATTCCAAAAACCCCAAATCACTATGGAAAGTCTTCAAACAGTTCCTAAAACCAACAAATCTCTAATTTATATCACAAAAATATCCATCTAAGACGCCTTTTCATCAAACCCTCACTTTGTGCCAATACAAAGGGGTTTTATTAAAAAACCATTTTCCCAACCTTCCCATATTCTATAAACTCATCAAACACTTCTAAAAATACCTACAAAAGCTTAATCAATCACCAAAAATTTCTGCCCCCAAGAATTACAACTTTTGCCACCCTTAAACCACTCATTTCGTCACAAATACACACATTTGCCAACTAGGGCATCATGAAAAGTCATTTGAATCACCATCCCTAGTCACAAAATCCATTTAAAACCCCTAATCCTACCATTTGAGACTCATTCCACTAAGCAACAATGATAAAAATAGGTGGAATGAGTCAAAATTACATTTTAAGTCTTCAAACCCTTGAAAATTAGTGTTTTCAAACCCACATGTAGAAAATCAAGCACTAAACACTCAAAATTCAATGGATTTTAGTGCCACAAAGGCCAAAAGGGACTTAATATGTTTCTCCACTCAAAAAAAGTCACTTCAAGCCTTAAACTTCCTATAGGAGAAAGTTATTTAGCTTGCAACAACAAATTTTAAAGGAAAATACAAAATTTTAAAGGAAAATACAAAATTTTAAAGGAATAGGGCACTTTATTTGAAATTCTTTCACAAATTATTCAACACCAACCATGCCTCAAAGTTTACAATGTTATTTAAACATTTTCCCACCAAAAAATGACTCTCAAACTAACTAGCTACCTTTCAAATCCCAACTAACCGTTGGTGTTCCAAAAATTTGCAACTTTTTCCTTTTACAACTTTTACAAAGCAACTTTTGACAAAATTTCTAAAACATGACCTTATGCACTCAATGACTCTACTAACATAACTAATGGTCATTTATGACATTATTTATGACAAAATAAGACCCTCCACATCAAAATCTAACAAAAGAACACAATTTTAAAACTTGCAAAACTAAGCTTCCATGGTGCCCCTGCTGAGTAAGGTCGGATGTATCTTTTTGTAGTTTCCAACTTTCACCTATATGAGAGTAGGTTGCTATACTGGGTGTCCATACATGTTGCCTAGATATCCCTCAGATAAGTGGATACTTATGGAGTTGTGTAGAAAATTGATCTCAGTTCACAAGGAATGCATGAGAATTCACAAACCAGGTTTCAAGTTTCCACTAACAATTGGTAGATACACCATTCAAAGTGTACAAAAAGAAAAGTTAGTTGCTACAGAAATGCAGATCATGACTATAAGAACATGCAAATATAGATTTGACTTTGACTACTGAGATGTGAAGAGGAAACTAAAGAAATATCACCGACATGTCTACTACTTTAAAGACATATGGGCGGACTAGAGAGATGAAGAAGACATCCACAAAATGGATTTTTGCAGGCTAATAGTAGATCAGATCAGAGATCTTGGTGTAGCTGATCTACCAGAGGATTTCAAAGATCTTCGCGACATCATAAAATCTACCTACGAAGAAGATGAAATTTCTAGGAGACCCTTACCTTCAATACAATGGTCTAAAAAGGAAAGTGTCTCAAACAGAGAAAGGCATGCCCCCATCTTATCCAACACAAATGAATGGTTGCATAAACATGGCTTCCAAATGAAAGCTTTCAGGACAGAATCAGAAGGAGAAGTACCAGGAGGAGAAACCAGCCAACGACAGGAACTCCACACAAAATACAAGCATGCGGCTACTCCCTCTTCTTCCCAAAGAGGTCCTAGAATCAAGTTCACCATTGGTAAGAATGTTACACAGACAGTTGAAGAACAAGAGGCAACATAATCTGAACCAACTCATGCAGAAGGAAAAGGGTTTGCTTCTGAGGAACAAACATCCAAAGAAGAATAAGGAAATGAAAGGTAGGAATTTGATGAAGAGGAAGAGTCTGAAGAAGAAGAATCTTCAGAAGAGGAAGAGTCCAAAGTTTTCTTTTCCACTCCTTATTACCTATAAGATAATGGTCAAGTTGAGGCCTCAAACAAAACTATATTGAAAATCCTTAAGAAAATGGTCAATGAAGTTGGTTGTGATTCGTATTTTAGCTTAGTCCTGCTTTATGGGCTTATCACACTAGTATTTGCACACCTACTAGAGCCACTCTATATTCCCTAGTCTTTTGGGATTGAAGCCATTTTGCTTATTGAGGTTGAGCTCCCCTCCTTAAGGGTGTATTTAAAGAATTTCATTGATGAAGAAGAGTATCAAGTATCTAAATTCCATGAGCTTGAGTTATTGGATGAAAGGCATCTTAATGATTTAAATCACTTACAAACTTATCAAAATTGTCTTTGTTGTAGCTATAATAAGAAGATAAAAAGTTGAAGGTTTGAAATTGGAGACATGGTCCTAAAAGAGAATCAAAAGAATCAACAAGATAGAAACAAGAAAGGAAAGTTTGAACCTAATTTGTTGGGACCTTTTATCATCATATAAAACTATGGTTTTAAAACTTATAAACTTGCTACACCTAAAGGAGAACCTTTAGAAGAACATATTAGAAAAAATCATCTTAAGAAGTTTTATGCACGACCCTTAAGGTATCCAGCAGTTTGTACATATTAGTCTCATCATTGCATTCATATTCCATCTCATTCACCTATTTGCATCTCATTTTCCTATCATTATTCATTTTCATGTCCTTTTCCTTATTTATCATGGCTTGGTTGGTTGTATCTGACATTTTCATATGGCTATCCTATCATGTCCCTTATCTATGTCAATCTTGCATTGCCTAGTTGGGGGAACCTCGTGCCTTGACCTTGGTTTTGGGTTGGATTATTGCATCTTGAAATCATATGAAAATCTTAAAATAATGAGCTTTAACGAAAATCATGAGTAAAATAAATGTTAGTTGTTGAGCTAAATATTTTGCTTGCATAGCTTGTTGCCTATATCTTTCGGTGTCACTATCAATCAAAACATTTTAATGTCCTAATGGAATTATTTCCTACGATGGGAATTATCAAAACAAATTTGAGGTCCTAAAGGATGCATCCTTCCTACAATGGACCTTATCTATCAATTTTGGGCTTATCTTGTGGCAAGAGATATGTTGGTTATTGATTTTGTTTCTCAGTTACTTTTATTTTGCTTTCTTGGTTTTATCTTTTCTATCCCATGTGCTGGACAAAAGCCTATCTTAATATGCTTAGAGCAGCTTGGGTCATGGCATGAGTGCCTTCTTTGGTGTGTTTTATTTATTTTATCTTCCATTTTCTTAATGAAGGCCTGTATCTTAATGTGCTTAGATCAAGTTGGGTTTAGACATGACCTTCTTTCTTTTAATGTTTGCATGTGTGTTGTGTGTATGTAAGTTGGGTAAATGACAAACGATATCCACTTGCTAAGGTTCCCCTTCAAAGTAACATGTCTTGTTTATTTTTCCTTATTTATTTGCATTTTATATATCATCTTTTCTTACATCTTCTCTTTATAGGTTTTATTTTGATATTTAATCCTTGGTGGAGAATCTTGATTTCACTGCATTCACAACTGTTAGTATGCATCATAGTATCATAATCATAACATGTGCATCATAATCATATATTATAAATCATGGCATCCATCATCATATATATATATGCATATTCATAGTAAATCATTATCATCATAAATAATCACATCATAGTAGCATAAAATGTCCATCATCATAAATCATAAGCATCACATAAATTAAAAGTGTCATGTACATATATAGTGTCCATCATCAATGTCATCAATGTTGTCATATAATACAATTCATGTAGACACATAAAAATGTTCTAAGCCTTCGAGTGTCATTTTTCTTCATCCTCGTCCTTTGATAATAATTTTAATTATTCAATTATGTTTGATTATATTCCTCTATTAATTAAATAATTTTTAATAATTATTTAATTAATTCACTTTCTAATATTTATTCTATCCTGACCGATTAAATAAACTAATCGTGTCACTAATTTCTTCCTTTTCTTCAATAGTTAAATAAATTATTATTTATTTAATTATTTTGTCATCTTTCATCTATAGTTAAATAATTACCATTAATTATTTATCTATTCATGGTCTTTTAATTCTTCCATAGTTAAATAATTATTAAAATCATTTAACTATCCCATGCCACCTCTCCTAATTAAATAGTTAATCTAAATTAATTATTTAAAGTCTAATTTCTATCTCTCCATTTAATTAAATTAATAAATTTAATTAAATGCTCCTCTTTCATTTTTTCAAATAAATAATTTGAATAAATTATTTATTTTCCACTTGTCCATTTCCTCTATTTTCAAATAAATAATTTGAATAAATTATTTATTTTCCACTTGTCCATTTCTTCTATTTTCAAATAAATAATTTGAATAAATTATTTATTTTCCACTTGTCCATTTCCAACATTTTCGAATAAATAATTTAAAATAAATTATTTATGCACCATTTGGTCAAAGATACCCTGTCATAATCCCCTGTCATAACATTCATTTCATGTCATAGCTTGCATGTCCTTGCATGTCCTTGCATGCCTATCCTAGCCTGCATGTCTGTCATGGCCTGCATGTCTTTGCATGTCTTCCTGTCATGATTCCTCCAAGAATAGCATATTCTTGGTGCATCAATTCTGGACCATTGATCTTGGCATCTTTTCTAAGACTTAATCTCAACCATCCATTTCGTAACATCCCTCTCATGCATTCCCATCCATTGATCTTGGAATCTTTCTAGAAGATTAATCTCAGCCGTCCATTCGAATGGTTGTCTATAAAAGCAAGCTTCCTTCTCCATTTTCAACTTAACAGCTATTCTTCTCCAACTTTCTACTTATCATTTGCAAGTATTTGCACAAGTCACACTACAAATCTGAGGGCATATTTGCAAAAGGAGAAATAGGAGAGCAAGAGAAGTGATTCAAGTTCAAGCATGGGGAGTATTTTAATTTAATATTTTATTTTCCTTATGCTTACTTTGTTTTCTCTTGTTTGGATGTGGGTTAATACTTAAGAGATGTTGGTTGTCACTTTATCTATTCTATTTGATTTTCTAACCCCATCTCACATTTGGTGAACCCGACGTGAGTCTTATAATTTTGCAGAGAAATTGGTTTGTTTTCTTGTTTGTTTTCATTGTTTTGCAGATTACAACCAAGAATGCATACGAAATCCCGTCATCTTCATTTGAGCACAAAAGGACGGACACATTAAATATTTTAAAACAGTTTTTGGGTTTTGTAGGCCTCGTTTTTAGCTTTTTGAAACATTAAACGGTTTGAAATTTTGTTAAGATTTGAGAAAGTTATGGCTATTTTACTTATCACAGCTTTTTAAGATTTAGTTATTAAAATCCGATTTTTCTTTTGTTTATAATACTTTTGTTGTGTAGAATTTTGCAAAATGTTTTTTGGGTTTTGAAGCTCTATGTCTTAGCTTTCCATAGATATCTACAATTTAAAGTTTTGTTTAGTTGTGAGAAAGTTATCACTATTTTTAGTTTGTTGTTTTCATTCAAGTTTTTTTTTTGGTTTACTAATCTTTTGTTTGTAGCATGTGGCTTTGGAATGGGGCTCCCAAAACTGCTTCTTTTGGAGCAACAAAAAAATCGAGCTCTTAGTTTTTAGTTTTCTTTAATTCTTTTTTCTTAGTTTAGTCTTTTTATTTTCTAGTTTAATTATTTACTAACTTTTAGTTTGGTTTTTAATCTTTTGTTCTAACTTAGTTTTTTTTGCAGCTTTCTCGTTGGTCCAAGACGTTTATGAAACTACTAATTTGTGGTTTTGCAGCTCCGTTAGTCAAAGACTCATTTCTTAAACAAGGTGTTTGCGATTTCTAGTTTAGGAACACTTCTTTTGGTGCATTAAAATGAACATGTGTTTGATTTTGTCTGACTGTTCTTGAAGGTGGTAGGTGATTATTCTCTCACCTTGTGAAAACTAAGTGATCAGAAAACTACACCCACCTTATTTTTTGTCACCCTCATGACTTAATAATTGAAGTATCCTCTCCCCTTGCGCTTTTGAGAGATCCTGGGTGTAAGAGAAACGGTTATTATTTCTAGAAATAGGCTTGCCTTAAGGGGAAAATTACTCACCTTAAGGGACGACTCGACCGGTAACAGGCTAAAGCCAAGCCACTTCCAGCCGGGATATAAAATGGGTGCTTGAGGAAAGTTCAAGTACCACGAGTGCGGATGTGTCACACGGACGGAGTAGTACTCCCATAAACCCTGTTGAGTGTAACCTCTTTAGGCTAGAATGCCACCTAATTGGTGATTAATCTCTCGCCCCATGTGTGGCCACTCGAACGGATGCCCTAACTAGACACCTTTTGTTTTAGAGGCCAACCATTTTCAGCCGTTGCTTGGTATAGTGCAGGGTACAGTATCATGCCTGAAAATACTCATTACTGACTCCCTTGAGTAGAGATAGCAGTTCTTGGGAAGTGATGACCCAAGAATCCGAAGTTGGTGTGCTCGAATGATGTTAATGAGCCGTGGAGGGGAGCCAGTGCCACCAAACTTCTAAGCTATCCGCTCTCGAGAAGGAAAGGTGTTTAGCACCAATCCGGGGTATATTGGTGGGCTATATCAAGTATACAAACCCTTGGCCTATTAGGATTGTGCTTGTCTCATGTGTGTTTGCGTACACCAAAACATCATGCTTGTCAAGTGTTTTCTAGATTTTCAAACAATATACAAAATATTCACAAATCTAGACACAAAACCTTAGCCAACTCAAACTTATCAATAAAACATCAAAACAACAGTCTCAGCCTAGAAGTCTTATGTCAAAACCAAATCATGAAATTGTTCAAATCCCTCATTCCTTGTACACTTTAGCTTGCATCTTACCATAGGTTCATCTTTGCAAATATTTAGCTTCATCCTTATGCTTCACCATTTGCATTTTCAGTCATAAACTAAAAACTTAGGTCCTCATCTCATTTTGCATATTTTGGATTAGGACAACCTTACCTCACTTTTGCAAAATCTTGACTTTCAAAATTAGGTTATCATTGGACTTAGACGTCATTATTTCCTTTAGTCATTATCCTTTTGTGAGATTCTTCCAACTCAAAAGTCTAGTTAGGAAGACTCACTTGTCATTTGTCCTTGTCATTTAGTCCTTCAAACAAGTCCTTTGATATTCCAAAATTAAGACATAGATCAAGCATATGGTGGTTAGGAAACCTTTTTCCAAATCATTTTAGAACTTTGCATTTGCATACCTTAGATATTCAAATCATTTTAGTCCTCACCTTGCATATCTTTAAAATCCAAAATATTGTCATCATAGTCGTTATTTGGCATCTAGACTTTGCATTGGTCATTTCCTTAACCAGCATTTTCACATTAGTCCTCACTGTCACCTTGACATCTGACATCCTTTCTTAACAATTTATCACCTTGCATTGGTCATTTTCTTTAGGAAAACGTCATTATCACCTTGCATTGACATCCTCCAAAAATACAAAACAAAAAAAAATAATGTCATAACTTGTCATCTTAGTCTTCATTGTCCTTTGGCATTATTCATTTTCTCTAGACAACATTGTCATATTTCATCCCTTATTGTCAAAAAATCCAAAAAAATAGTCTTGCATTGTCATCCTTTAAAAATAAAAAAAATTCCAAAAATATCGTTCATCCTAGTTGTCATTTTGAACCTAGACTTGCATTAGTTCCCTCATTAGTCCTTATTTTGTACATTGACCTTTCAATTTTCCTAGTCTACATTGTCACTTTCCTAATCAACATTATCATCCTAGTCACCTTGGCTTTTGGCATACTAGCATTATCATCTCTTTGCATTGTCATCCTAGTCACCTTGGCTTTTGGCATACTTGCATTATCATCTATTTGCATTGTCGTCCTAGTCACCTTGGTTTTTGGCATACTTGCATTATCATCTCATTGCATTGTCATCCTTTATCACACAAAAAGACAAAAACATAGGCTAGTGTCATCCTTGCATTGTCATTATCTTCATTTGAGCAATTTCCTTAATGGTTAAGACTAGGCTTTAACGACAGAGAGAGCAAATGGAAAAATTTGGACAAGATTTCAATCCCAACATTGATAATTACACTTATGACACGAACCAACATTGGAATTTTTCTGACCCATTTCACAACATGAACATGCAATCTTCCATGAACATGCCATCTTCATCATGAAATCCTTCTGAACCATTCATACAAAGAGACCAAAATGGACGAGCATATGTAGAAGACTTAAAAGCTGCAATAAAAAAATCCTGATATAGCCTCCTTTGTAGAACAATTAGTCTTACGTGACCCTCAAAGGTATCTATCCATGCTTTTGGACCAAGGGGCTAAGTTGCCACAGGGCTTTGACATAAATACTTTGGGACCTCCATCTGTCTACTCTCACCATCAATAGTCACTTAACATAAATCCTCCCATTAATTCATAACAAACATCCACTTATCACCCTTATCCTAAACTTAACAAGGGAAGCCAACTATCCACTAGTCCATTTCAAGTTTCTATGTCATATCCTAGTCCTTCACATACTATTCCAATCCAAGTCTCTATGTCATATCCTAGTCGTTCACATACTAGTCTAGTCCAAGTCTCCACAACCTATCCTAGTCCTTCATTCATTAATCCTTTTCAAGTCACCCCCTCACAAGCTGCATTTAGTCATGAAAATTCTATCATTGTCCAAAGTCAAATCCCATTGTCTAAACTTGAGGATACATGTCAAAACGAAAGCCCAAAGCATAACTTTATAATGTCACCCTCATGTCAAGAACAAGGTAGACCATCCCATGACCTTATCTTAAATTCCATTCAAGAATTCATTCAAGACAATCATGACATCCAAAATACACCTACCATTGACCAAGAAGTCCAAATCCATGAAAACCCCATCTTTGACCAAGACCCTACCATTGACCAAGAAATCCAAAATGATCCACTACTTGACCTTTATGCCATTCATGATCAAACACTTGAAGACGACCCTATACATACTCCGGGCATATCCATTTTCCAAAATGAGACACTTGCCTCCATGGGACACATAGATGATCTTACTCCAAAACAAGAGTCTTCTATGGACATATTTGCAAATGATCAAGCTATAGTTGAATCTGGTAGAATCTATGACAATGACCATAAAGACGGTTTCGACATCGACTTGGAAGCAACCATAGAATCATCTGAATCTGACATGTCAAAAGATCAGACCAAAGATATCAGTCAAAAATATGGCCAACACGACAATATAGCTAAGACACTTTATCAACTAGGGTCATCTATCTTTGTCAGAGCAGGATTTCTTGTAGACGAAAATATTCCAAGTGACAATGTCCACATACATCATGATGGATTAGCATCTTGCTTTCAAAACAATAAATACCCCATCTCAAATAGAATATGTCAGAGCATGCATTATCAAGGAAAAGGACTAGGCATACACGAGCAAAGCATTCAAGAACCAATACAGCTCCAGGAAAATTACAGACATCAAGGTCTTGGCTATTCTTCAGTTGGCAAATTAATGATGTTAGTGGAACCTCCTCGATACTGGGGGCAACCTTGTCAGATACAAACGTCAAAATAGAGTCCATGAGTGATCCTTGTCATAAGATTGCTGCCAACACCTCGTCCACCCACACCATAAACCATCATTCTCAACATCTTAAACCTTCCTTTTGGAACCAACAAAAACAAAAGTGTTACAAAGTCAAAAATCAACTGTCAAAGGCCATCGAATTAGAAAAAAAGACAAGTGGACAAATAAAATTAAAATGGATCCCAAAGAAAAGTGGTTCAAGCAAAGAAAATATGTCAAAAGAAAAAGTTAATCAAAATGTGGAGCCACAAGACAAGAGGACTCCCACATATCATAAATGTCCACCTCCTTCAAAATGGTCATCAAGCAAGGCATCTAAAGGTGTTGGTTCCAAATTCCATCCCTCCAAAATCCGTCATCCATCATACCAAGTTTGGAAAATAAAAAGTGATTCATCCAAACATCCAAACAACCTTTCCATGTCTACCATCATCCATCATAATCCTACATCTCGCCTAAAGTCCAAAAATCCCATGTCACAAATCCATCGCATCATGGTAGCAACTCTTTATCACAAGGATTCTCATGGCACTTTATCACGATGTGCGTATTTTGATAAGGCCAATTCTAGTATTAGAAAGGATCATGATGACATCAATCAGTTGTATATAAGCGCTACAATCCTGACAAGACAACTACTTCAGAAAGGTCATTATTGGAATATCATGGCACCAGTCTCTACATCGACACTGTCAGTAGCTTCAAAACAATCAGTGGTCAGTTAAGGCATCAACGTCATCCTAAAATATTAAAAAAAATATATAAAAATTTGAAAAATCAAAAAATCGTCACCTTGATGAAAACCTGGCAAATAGGCGTCTTGGTGACACCAAAAAAAAAAAAGTCAAGAAAATAGTAAAGAGAAAAATTTCATCCAATGGTGAAAACCTGACAAACAGGCGCCCTGGATAAGTACCATGATGAAAACCTGGCAAATAGGCATCATGTGTAAAATAAATCATCTATGTGGACTTTTACACTTGGGGGTAAGTCGTCTCATTTCCCATGCTTTCCTCTTAACATTGGCATCCATCCATTTCATCCATATCATTTTCACCCATTTTCCCACCTACCTTGGTCTTGACATAAAATTGGCACACATAAATCATGCTTTGGGAAAAACTCTTGACATGTCAATCCTTTTGTCACAAACTATTCTGTCATTTCTATCATTATCCCTATACGACATAGTCCTAGAAAATCATATGACAATTCCCTTAGTCTCATGTCTCCCATCCTTTACCAAGGCCACCTCTCACCCTCTCATGTTTGTCACCTATCTTGGTTTTCCCTTCTCAAACAGTCTAAGGATACTTCATCATCCCTTCTAGTCCTAACCAAGTCATTCCAAATGCAATGAGTTTCATCCATACAAGCACATTATCCAAAACATTACTTGAATTTGTTCCTGGCCCGGTTGTAGACCTCGATACTTTCGTCACATTATCGTCATCTTCACGTTGTTTTGGGATGCGTCATTCCCACGTCAAACAACGTTGTCATCACCTGTCAATTGGTATTCAGCTTGACTAGGGGCACAATCATGTTTTTCCTTGGATTCTCATGTGTAGGCATTAGTCACATGCATTTGTAGTGATCCTCTTAAACCATTCAAAAAGGGAAAAAAAAAAACATCATAAAATGTCCTAAAAAAGACAAAAACATCACAAAAAGTCTTGGAAAAGAGACAAAAACATCACAAAATGTCTTGAAAAAAGACCTAAAAATCAGAAAATGTCCCTAAAAAAAACCTAAAAATTAAAAAATGTCCTGAAAAAAGACCTAAAAATCAGAAAAAAGTCCTTAAAAAAAAAGAAGAGAGAGACCTAAAAATTGAAAAATGTCCTGAAGAAAACACAAACTTCCAAAACGGAATCATGTCAGTCAACACAGTCACGTCAATTCAAGTCTTGATTAGTCTTTTTCATTGTCGAACTACATTGTCTCTGTGCATTTGCTATGTAGACAAGGCTCATCTTCGAGCCCCCGAGACATTAGGTCAGTCCTATTAGGTTAATCAAAATAAATCATGGCTCAATCTTTCGTCAACAAGACAAAGTCTTTGGTTGTATCGAACTACGAGGTCTCTAAGTGCATGACATAGGCAAGGCCATCTATTGATGGGCCCCCGAGGTCGCACTAGGTCAGTCCATTAGGGTTCATTGCACAATTTTTGCACACACATGAAATAGTCTTTAAACTTGAATGAACAATCTACCCAAGTGAACGTCGACAATCTGCCAATGGAACATGACAATCATCTTGGCATATCAAAATCAGTCAATCTCAGTCAAACTTAGTCAAGCTAGTCAAATCTTACTTACTCTTTAGATGTGTCCTTCTAAAGGGTAGCCTGTCATTTAATCATTCCCTAGGATGTGTCCTTCCTAGGCATCATCATCGTCATCTGACATTTTGAGCAAACCTCTTGATATTTAAGAACCACTCCTCTTGACATCAATGTTCTTTCAGATGTGTCCTTCTGAAGAACAACCCCCATCATTTATGCCTTAGGATGTGTCCTTCTTAGGCATCGTCACTGTCACCTGGAATTTTGAGGGATCCTCTCGACTTTTGGGGGTTTCTCCTCTTGACATCAACATTATTCAGGATGTGTCCTCCCTGAATTTGGCAATCTTCGACACTCGTCATCTTAGCATCGTCAAAACCTTGACACCCTGGCATCTCGACATCAAACCAGACATCTTGACATTAAAACACTTGGAAAACACTTGGCACTTGTCTGTTGATTTTTCATCATGTTACTAGTTTTTCAGCGAGATCTCGACAACAGGATTTAGAGAAGCAATGACGTATCATGAGGTTTGTTTTGTCTTTTGACACTCATGTTACTAGTTTCTCAGTGATGTCCTGACTCCGGGATTTAGAAAAGCAGCGATGTATCATGATGATGGTTTTGGCTTTATTTTGTCCTTTTTGGTAATCATGTTGCTAGTTTCTCGAGGATGTCCTGGAAATAGGATTTAGAGAAGCAACGACGTTTCATGATTTGTCTTTCTTGTCTTTTTCTGCTTGCGGTTGGTTATGGCAAAAAGACTAGGGCAAATGTGCCTTTTTGTATGAGTCATGATCATCCTTGTCTGCGACTGCTTATCTCACGTGATGGTACAACCTTGCACACCTTGGTCTATGTCATATCATGGTGTTTGTTGGCCATTACAATAATCTGCCCAATGATGATAAATATAAAAATGTAAGTATGAAAGTTGGTTCCCCTATCTTTTTTTTTCATCTAGCTTTCCATCTTCATCCTCCCTTCTCTTCCACGCTAATATCCATCCCCTTCCAAGCTAACATTTCTTTTGTCTTTCATCCTCTAGTCTTCTCATCAATTTCGAGAGCACACCTCGTGTTCTTGGAACCCGTCTGTCCTCTCGAGGGGGCATACCGTAACCCTCCTCGTCATTCTTCCTCATCTTATTTTGCATTGGGGCATGACTTTGACTTATTTTCTTTGTCACAATGCGACAGGCTGCATTATGACAAAGAGGGGCAAAATATAGACACATAAAAATGTCCTAAGCCTTCAGTGTCATTTTTCTTCATCCTCGTCCCGATAATAATTTTAGTTATTTAATTATGTTTGATTATATTCCTCTATTAATTAAATAATTTTTAATAATTATTTAATTAATTCACTTTCTAATATTTATTCTATCCCTGACCGATTAAATAAACTAATTGCGTCACTAATTTCTTCCTCTTCTTCAATAGTTAAATAAATTATTATTTATTTAATTATTTTGTCATCTTTCATCTATAGTTAAATAATTACCATTAATTGTTTATCTTTAATTCTTCCATAGTTAAATAATTATTAAAATCATTTAACTATCCCATGTCACCTCTCCTAATTAAATAGTTAATCTAAATTAATTATTTAAAGTCTAATTTCTATCTCTCCATTTAATTAAATTAATAAATTTAATTAAATGCTCCTCTTTTCATTTTTTCAAATAAATAATTTGAATAAATATTTATTTTCCACTTGTCCATTTCCTCTATTTTCAAATAAATAATTTGAATAAATTATTTATTTTCCACTTCCATTTCTTCTATTTTCAAATAAATAATTTGAATAAATTATTTATTTCACTTGTCCATTTCCAACATTTTGAATAAATAATTTAAAATAAATTATTTATGCACCACTTGGTCAAAGATACCCTGTCACTCCCCTGTTCATTTCCTGTCATAGCTTGCATGTCCCTGCATGTCCTTGCATGCCTATCCTAGCCTGCATGTCTGTCATGGCCTGCATGTCTTTGCATGTCTTCCTGTCATGATTCCTCCAAGAATAGCATATTCTTGGTGCATCAATTCTGGACCATTGATCTTGGCATCTTTTCTGAGACTTAATCTCAACCATCCATTTCGTAACATCCCTCTCATGCATTCCCATCCATTGATCTTGGAATCTTTCTAGAAGATTAATCTCAGCCGTCCATTCGAATGGTTGTCTATAAAAGCAAGCTTCCTTCTCCATTTTCAGTTTAACAGCTATTCTTCTCCAACTTTCTACTTATCATTTGCAGGTATTTGCACAAGTCACACTACAAATCTGAGGGCATATTTGCAAAAGGAGAAATAGGAGAGCAAGAGAAGTGATTCAAGTTCAAGCATGGGGAGTATTTTAATTTAATATTTTATTTTCCTTATGCTTACTTTGTTTTCTCTTGTTTGGATGTGGGTTAATAATTTAGAGGTGTTGGCTATCACTTTATCTATTCTATTTGATTTTCTAACCCCGTCTCACAATTCCTATATATGGGTTGCATGAGCATATCAATACAAATATATACAATGGCCCATAAGAATAGTGTCTATATAAATAATGTACATGAGAATCAAATTTATACATCATAAATATATATACATACATACATACATACATGCATACATACATACATGCATACATACATACATACATACATACATATATATATATATGTATACATATACAAAGGTGTGTGCCCTATCCTAAGCTCCCTCCAGATACTATTGGTGAATTCTCTACAAGACTTTGTGCTTGTATTTATTCATGTTGTTTGTGGAATTTTTGTGAAGTATCTAGAAGACTATGTGCTTCTAATACAGCATTGGTTACATATCTTAAAGGATTCATTAGTGAAAGTTATGGAATGGCTTTGTGCCTTCATGAGCTTTTCTTATTTTATCATTTATCTTTATCATGTTGGTATTCCTAGGCTTTGCTTTGACAAGATAGGAATATTGAAATTACTGCTTTTATTTTTAGTTTGAAGTTGTATTGAATCAGGAACTTAAAATTGTGAAGCATTGTAAAACATATTCTCTGAAAAAAGAGAGAATCATGAATGTGACACACCCCCATATTTTAATTGTAGTGTACATTATTGTGAATACTTAATTACTTTTACTTAGTTTCAATAAGCAGTAAGAAGGTATCCTCCCCTTTCTAAGAGGAGAGATTGTATCTCACACAACTTTGGTTGAAATCAATGTTTTGTAATCTGTTAAAAAGGGATTACATAATTTCCACCCAACAGTTTTTTGGTGACTCCGCTAGGGACACGATACGCATTTGAAAGCCTCGTGCTTTTGTTTGAAGTATACCCATGTCCTTTTTCTTGTAAGTTTTTCAAGCTTTCACTAAGGACATGTAAATGGCTGCTCAAGGTCCTTGCAGAAATGCTTTTGGTCCGTTGAGTTTAGCTCTACCCCTACATGTTCTTCCTGAAGGCTCATGAAAGAACTTTCCAAAGTTCTTTGGTGATGGAAAACAACATCCTGACGAGCACGTTGCTACTTTCTACATCGCTTGTGGAGTTCATGGTGTTGAACATGAAGATGTATCTGTAAGGTTGTTTATGGACACTCTCCAAGGTGTCGCTACATATTGGTTTTATCATCTGGTGCCACTTACCATCACAAACTAGGAAACTCTCATGGCCAATTTTGAAGAAAGGTTCAAACCTCTTGAATACGCTCATGCTTTGTTGGCTCAGCTCACCCAGTTGAAGAAGAAATCTCACATGCCTATGCATGAGTTCATTGCTCACTTTAACAACAAGCTGACATGAAGAATTCCAACTGCTACTCAACCTACAACTAAGAATTTGAAATGTTTCTTTGTAAATGCTCAAATGCCTGAAGTTGGTTTCCTATTGAGAAGAGCAGCCCCAGCTACTCTTGCAGTTGTGCAGACCTTGGCGACAGAAATTGAAGATGATCTCATTCTTGTTGGGAAAATAAAAATTGAATCAAATGAATTTGTAGAAAGCCATTCTTTGGAGTTATTTTCTCCCATCACAAGGATGGATCCTATGGTGCAAAGGTTAGCAAATGAGCTACTTGTCCTCAAAAAGAAGCTAGCTCAAGGCATGTTTTTTGTGCCTCGCAAGGATGTACCAAGGAGGTCACTTTCAAATGTTGCTCATAATTTTGTTGTTGGGAATCAACACAAGTTATCTTCACCTCTAAAGAGGCTTGATCTTGAGGCACCATTAGTAAAAGAAGTAGTGAAGCATCCTAACTCCAATCCAAGTGATCTTGTTATTCTCTTCCAGGAAAAGGAAGCAGACATAGCTGGCGACTCCCAATTCTGGTTTATGTAGTCTCAGGAAGCCATTGATGAAAAGCATAAGGATGAAAGTCATTTTTCTAAAGTTCAAGTGAATGAAGACAATCTTGTCTTGAGATCTGAAAAGATGGGCATGCACGAAGGTCTGAGTCAAGTTGAAAATAATTCATTTGTGTTTCGAGTTCATGAACTTGAACACATGTTGCATAAAAGAACTTCTCAAAGGCATGATGAGGACCTTCTTATAAATAATTCAAATTTTCCCAAGTCTAAAGATGGTGAAAAGAATATTGAGGTATACAGTGCAGTCATATCTTCATCTGAATCACATGAAGGAGATCATTCTGATCAGCATCAGGTTGCCATGGTTGATGAAGCAGTTGTTCAAGTAGCAACTGGTAAGAAGCATTCAATCTTTGACCAATCGAGGGGATGTCCCATAAGACATATTGCTTAGTTGGAGGCCAATGGGAAGACAGAGGTTCCACTTGTACCTGGCCGTGAAGATAAACTTGTGGATGCAACTAAAGATGTATTTGTAGATGTGCGGGAGCAGTCTGAATTCAATGATTCATTTTGGAGCAGCAATATATCTGATATATTTTTAGAGGTAGTTGAACCTGTTCATCTCTTTCAAGAAGCAGTGCCTCAACTTCATTTACATGTAGCTACTAATGATCATGGAAGGAATTGCAAGCTATTGAAGAGAGGCAGCTATTTTGTTGAATGTTTCATTGATGGCTAGTTTTAATTAGGTAGGTTTTTACCTTTTCAATAAGTGCATTTGCATAAGTTTACATCTTGTTTTCGTAGATTTTCTTTGTGTTATTCTTGCTCGACTCTATTTCCCAATGGATGGATAAAGGAACTTGGAGTTTGGAGTTCTTCTCCCTTCATTTGTTTCAAAGAATGATCGAAGGAATCTCCCCAGCTAGAGCCAACTGTTATCCTTGAATTCAGTGTGCTCAATTTGTGGGATAACCCCTATGAAATTTGTCTGTTTTGTAGCCCATGTACTCTAAGCACGCAAAATGAGGTGAATTGCATTGGTCCTTGTGTGTGGTCCCTCATCCTCAAAAATTCATTCCGAGCATTAACCTTTGTTAGTTCATCAAAATTCACATTTTAAACCAAGTTGTGAAAATTTAGTTTTGGGAGTTAGAAAAAAAATTGCACATGTAGGAGCGCTGATTTTTAGCACTTTTACATATTACATGTAGGAGCATTGATTTTTAGTGCTGTTACATATTTCATGCCTTAGTCATTTTCTGGCACATGTAGGAGTGGGGTTTTTTTAGCGCTTCTACATCTCAAATCTCAAGTCACATGTAAAAGCTCTATTTTTCACCGCTCTTACATATTTCATGCCTTAGTCATTTTCTGGCACATGTAGGAGCGGGGTTTTTTAGCTCTTCTACATCTCAAATCTCAAGTCACATGTAAAAGCTCTGTTTTTCATCGCTCTTACATATTTCATGCCTTAGTCATTTTCTGGCACATGTAAGAGCGGGGTTTTTTAGCACTTCTACATCTCAAATCTCAAGTCACATGTAAAAGATTTGTTTTTCACCGCTCTTACATATTTCATGCCTTAGTTATTTTCTACAACATGTAGGAGCGGGGTTTTTTAGCGCTTCTACATCTCAAACCACAAGTCACATGCAAAAGCTTTGTTTTTCACTGCTCTTTACATATTTCATGCAGAAGCTCTTTTTTTCACTGCTCTTACATATTTCATGCAGAAGCTCACTTTTTCACTGCTCTTACACTCAAGTGTCCTTCCCACATGCAGAAACATTGATTTTCACCACTCTTACATATTACATGCAGAAGCTCTGATTTTCACCGCTCTTACATATTTCATATAAAAGCTCTATTTTTCACTGCTCTTACATATTTCATACCTTAGTCATTTTTTGGCACATGTAGGAGCGGGGTTTTTTAGCGCTTCTACATCTCAAATCTCAAGTCACATGTAAAAGATTTGTTTTTCACCGCTCTTACATATTTCATGCCTTAGTCATTTACTGCTTCTACATCTCAAACTATATCACATGCAGAAGCTCTATTTTTCACTACTCTTACATATTTCATGCAAAAGCTCAAATTTTCACCGCTCTTACACTCAAGTATCCTTCCCACATGCAAAAGCTCTATTTTTCACCGCTTTTACATGAAACTACCAATATGCAAAAGCGTTGTTTTTTATCGCTTTTACATATAATATGTTGAAGCGCTGATTTTTAGCGCCAAGAAGAATTTGAAGACAAAGCTTTCTCAATAGCTTCAATGAACAAAATGATGGATTTCAAGCTTATTTTAGATTTGAAAAGCATCAGAAAGCATTCAATCTCATCAGAGGAGTCAATCTCAAGAATCCTCGTCATCTCCAAAGTACACGACAATGCCAGATAGTGATGAAGTGCACGTCATCATGAAGTTTTCATGGAGAAAGATGTTGAAGAAAGCCAAATTTTGCTTTTAGATTAGATTTCCCAATTTTAGCATTTTTCATGCTTTATGTAAATAAGTTTTGACATTTTACATGTCATTTTGCAAAATTTAATTACATGTAAAAACAAAGATGTTTTCCTATAATGATGGACAACATTTTTGAATAAGTCGGCTTGTTAGGTGAGATTTTCCTAGATTTTCTCACCTAATTTTCCTAGATTTACTCTCCTCTCTCATCTATAGATATGAGAGGATTCTTTTGTAATAGTTACCTTTTATCTTTTGTAATGAAGTGTTGTCCATTTGAGAAGCAAATACATGAAACTTTTTGTGAATCTTTGTGAATCTGAATTTGATCAATAAAGAAGTGAATTTGCATACCAAACTTTGTTTTTGGAACAAATTATCTTATGGCTTGATCGAATTGGTGGTGATTAGTAACTAGGATCTGAAGGGCTTTGAATAAATCCATGTAAAGCTTGAGTTACACTCTTTATTTGAATTTTTGATACTGATTGAATACTATTGTTGAATTCTCTACAAGACTTTTCGCTTGTATTTATTCATGTTGTTCGTGGAATTGTTGTGAAGTATCTACAATACTTTGTGCTTCTAATACAACGTTGGTTACATATCTCAAAGGATTCATTGGTGAAAGTTGCAGAATGACTTTGTGCCTTCGTGAGCTTGTCTTATTTTATCATTTATTGTTATCATGTCGGTATTCCTAGGCTTTGCTTTGACAAGATAGGAATATTGGAATTATTACTATTATTTTTAGTTTGAAGTTGTATCAAATCAGGAACTTAAAATTGTGAAGCATTGTAAAATATATTCTCTGAAAAAAGAGAGAATGACACACCCCCATATTTTAATTGTAGTTTACATTATTTTGAATACTTAATTAGTTTTACTTAGTTTCAATAAGCAATAAGGTGGTCACCTCCCCTTTCTGAGAGGAGAGATTGTATCTCACACAACTTTGGTTGAAATCAATGTTTTGTAATCTGTTAAAAAGGGATTACATAATTTTCACCCAACAGACTAATATAATAAATAGCTCTCTCCTTTCCTGAATCATGATGTTGTGCAAGGAGAGTACCTAACACAACTATACTAGTTGAGATTTATAGGTGGAATCAAAACTGAAGGTGAAGCCGAATAAGCTTTTAGTTGTTGAAAGGCTTGTTGACACTTCTCATCCCACTTAAATATGTAATTTTTTATGCAAAAGATGAGTGAAAGGTTGAGACTTGTCTGCTAGTTGAGCTATGAAACATCTAATTGATTGAAATTTTCCTTGAAGGCTACACAATTTCTTTAGATTGGTTAGAGGAGGCATGCCAACTATAGCTTTGTCTTTTGCAGGATCCACTTCAATGTCTCTATGGGAAGCAATATACCCAAGCAATTTCCCAAAAGTTACATCAAAGACACATTTTTTTTGGTTTAATCTCACTCGATATTCTTCTAATATGTCAAAAATTATTGCAAGGATAGCCAAGTAAGAATCTCTTGTGACCGATTTTGCTAATAAATCATCCACATAACCGTCCATGATACTTTGAAAAAGGTCATGAAATATTTTGGTCATTGCTCGTTGATAGGTAGCCCCTCCATTCTTTAAACCAAAAGGCATAACATTCCAACAAAAGGTTCCCCAAGGGCAAGTGAGATTTTTTATGTTGATCTTCAATGGATATACAAATTTGATTATAATTGAAAAATCTATCCACAATCATGTCTCTGTTGGATAGAGGAAAATCATCTTTAGGACATGCTTTTTTATATATTTGATTTATGTGCATATAAAAATTCCCCTAGTCAGTTTGTTAACTAAAACTAAGTTGGAAACCCACTCAGGGTAATTAATAGGTATAATGAATCCAACGTCCAACAAATTTTGAAGCTCAACCTTGACCAATAAGGCTACTTGAGGATGCATTTTGTGAATTTTTTGTTTTACTATTTTTGCATTGGGAAAAACTATCAAATGATGAACCACCAACTTAGGGTTAAGGCCCAACATTTCTCCATAAGACCGCACAAAATTTATAGTTTTACTTTTAAAGAATGATGTGAAATCTTCATTCTCTTGTGATGATAAAGATGCTACAAAATATGTGATCTTAGGATTTTCAGTTGTACCCAAGTTTGCTTCTTATGACTCTTTTATCAAGATGGAGGATTTTATTGATACATAGGCATGATAGGAAGGTCAAGGTTTTCACTTTCTACCTTAGATAATTATAAAGGTTCTCCCCCTTAGAGGTTTTCCTTATGATATTCAATTATTTTTTGCAAGTGAGAGGTTTTGAAGTTTTACCAAAATATGTTATCTCATCAAGTTCAATGACAAAACTAGCTTTTTGATCTCCCAAAGGTATAGTTTCTCTTATCCCATAAATTCTACAATGGCCTCTTTATTTTGTAATGTATCAAGAATCTACAGACCTTGTTGATCCCAATCTATAAGGTAAGGATAAACAAGTGAAAGCTCTTTATATTGTGATGATGAGGAGGTAAATTATATGGTTGATAAGGTGTAAACAAAATATTCTTGAATTAAATTTGTGGTATGCATGGAGTCTTGAAAGATATCTTGATTAGGAGTTTCAACAACAAGAGAAGCCTTAACTCCTTTAGTTAAAGTGTATTTTAGCTTGAAAGGTACCTTGTTAGGGGAATTATATCCAAGCCCTTCATCATTATGCCTTCTTGTGATAGATATAGGTTCAATGATTCCTTGTTCTTGATGACCTTGTCCTTTACCTTGAGAAGCCATGTTAGGATAGGTAAAATAGGTAAAATAGGTGCGTCATCTTATTCACCCTTATATAACCATGTTGACACATCATTTTTAATGTTTTCTCTTCCCAATTCACCCCAACACAAGAATGTGGTAGATTTGGATTTGATAACCACAATTTATATATCTTACATAGGTTTAGGTCTACCATATGGCTTAGGTGAGAGAGGAAGTTGGCCCAAAAATAAAGCTTGTTCCATGTTATGTTGTCCTAACCAATTATCATTAACTTGAACCTTGATCTTAGGAGGATAAGTGTGTGGATCAAAAGATAAGGATAAAGTATATGGATCTATGTAAGATGATGAGGATGGAGTAGCTTGATTGTTAGGCACTTGGGTGGGTTTGCGATATTTTTCTTCCAAGGTTTTGAAATACTCAAAAGGGTGAGGATCCCCAGAAATAGTGACTTCAGAACCCTCATAGCGTAATTTTAGGCATTGATGATATGCAGATATAACAACTCTCAAGGATTGTATCTATTGAGGGTGGTTTTAACACTTCCAACTTTTTAAGCAATAAAAATTTATTGCTTCGCTTTAAAAGTAGGGAAACTTCTCCAAGGTTCCTTTCTATTCAAGTCGATCGTGTGGGATAACACACTAGTTGTTGTCAACATATTTCACAAGGGATCTGGGCATTAGCTTTTATGAAATAATATCTAAAATATGCAATTCAAAAATAATAATTCAACTGTTCAAGAAATAAATTATATTTTAAATTTGTAGCAGATTTATATCAATTTATTGCTCTTTTCAATAATTCTAAACTAATTTTAAATAAAATTCAAAAGATAGGACGAGTAATAAGAGAGATTGAAATAAATTCTAAGCCTAAAAAATAATGTTAAAACCTATTTTAGTAATCAATTATGAATGTTTAAATGAAATCCCACAAAATCATTATCAATGCAAATAGTCATTCACACATTTGTTGTTCAACAATGATGTGATATTCAAAGGAAATGTAATCAACATAAAAAAATTAGATTTCATGCAATCAGAAAACCATCAAGCATGTGTGGATCTGAGATGAAATCTTAATTCTAGAACAATACTCAAGATTTCACTAATTTATTCAATTTAGATAACACAAAAATAGTCATACCATTACCAATGAGCCAAATTGAGACGCATGCAAAATAGGCATAATCCTTTGATAAATCAAATTTTAGATCTCCACAAAGTCAGTAGGAAAATCCACGGTAAGAATGCATAAGTTTCTTTTGCACAATACATCAAAATCCAATCCTTAGAAATGATCCAAAATCAAAATTATATAGAAAACTGAGTTCCTATAATTGTGGATCTAACAAAAAAGCTAACTAGAACAAACTCCAATGCTCCAATTCTAACTAAAAACAAATTGAAATATAGCTAAAGAAAAACTGGGTGCCCCAGTTTGAGTCTTAGTTCAACTAAGCTAAAACTTAGGAAAATAAAAATCCAACTGGAAGTAACTACAACTATCTAAATGTCGATTAGTGGGGGGCCGAGTAACAGGACCAGAGAAAATTTGAAAAGGAAGGCAAACCAGGCTTTAGTCAACATCCAGGAGATCAAGAAGTCTGCACTCAACATGAACAGTCTGGAGCAGGAAGTGGCAGAGATCCTTCAGAACCTGGCCTAGAGGCTGGTTGTTTTGTGGCTTTTTGTTAGTTTTTTTGGCTTTTTTGCCCTGGTTATCTTGTGTATTCTTCTTTGTGGGAAGTTTCTTGTTTTTTGTTTGTGCTCTGTTAATGTTTTATCTTACGCTATCTTATTGTTAAGGGTTCTAGGATCCCTCTAAAACCTATTTGTTCCATAATCAAAAACTACAACTATCTAAATTTCCAATAACAGTTTTATTTCTCTAGTTATTTGGCGAAGCTATCAATGAATGTTGACACCACTTCATTCATTGTCTCCATTGTTGGCCCTCTATGATATTGGAGCTTTATCTTCTTATCAAAAGTTAATTTTTTCATTTGTTGTTATAAATTACTAAAGGCAACCAACTCCTCCTGAATGGACTGAAGTTTTTCCCTTTTATTCATCATTTTATCAATTCCTGCTTGTGTGACCTATCCCTGCATTTGATTTTGCAATTCCTCTACCATCTTGCTAGGATCTCTTACCAACATAGTAATTTCCCAAAATGTGTAGTCTAGGTCTTTAATGGCTTGAAGAATTATGTTCATGTCTTGTTATGCTTGACTTATGTCTTTGTTCAACCTTGACTTACACTTATTTAAAATATTTACTTGGAACTCAGTTGCTCTTACCCACTCATGAATTTTATCTTGATTATTCTCTTCTATCACAATAGCTTTTAGTAGTTCCTCCATTGATGTTTTCTTTACTTTGTACAAAATCATGATGTAATCCTCCCAAACTAATAATTCCTCATCAATGGTTAGCTCAATTTGTTGAGATGCACTATCTTCATCACTAATCGAGTGATATGAATTTATTAATTTCTTTAGCACCTCAGTTGCTAAAAAAAATTATATTTTCGTTGTTGCACTACAAGGATTCATCCATCTAGGTCAGAATGCCTGACCTCACCTTTGAATGTAACCTGTAACACAAACTCAAGAGATGCAGTATCAACTAGTCCAATCAAGTTATTTATATAGGTCATAAGCTGGGCCACTTGAGCTTTTAGATCTTCCTTTGTATTTCATCTTTTTTTTTGTGTCCTATTCAAAATTGCAGAGACAAACATTTGGAGAAACTGCTTCTCTCCTTCCCTAGTTTGGACTCCCATATCAACTTGCCTGATTTAGTATTCCTCTGGTCTTATTTTTTATTCAAGTTTATCAACTAACAGACTATTTTTGTTATTCTATTTCCTTTCTTGTCCATCGTTATAGTTGATATTCCCCTAGATCTCTTTCTTCTACAAATTAGAAATTGAAAAGCTTCTAACAAAATGCTCAAACTTTGATCTAAGTTACTTTCCATGTATGTCCTTTGCCTTCTTTGAATAGTGTGGTTTAGTCAGATAAGCACGACAACAAAAGTTTCTCTATGGGGAGAAGAGAGGATCTCAATATTATGGGATCCTTCTCCATCATCTTCTTGTTTGGCCTCCCATTGCTTAGTTTTTGGTTTAACCTCTTCTTCTTCTTGGACCTTTTCAGCATGACTCTCTTCTTCTTCATGAGTTCATTCCTCATGATTTTTCTCCTCATGAGTTTGTTGTGTTTGGTCCACTTCCTACTTGATATTTTCTTCTATTGTGTTTTCTCTAGCAAGAATCTCTTCAGCATAAACCTCTTCTTCAATAGGAGGTTCTCTTTGCGCTTCCTTTCAAGTAGGAAGTTCAGTTTCTATCTCCCCCTCCTCTTGTACAACTTCTTCTTCAATAGCCTTAGGAAATTCTTCCTCTCTTAATGGTGGCTCTTCTTAAGGGAGAGGAGGAGGAGGAGGAGATGGAGGTCTGTTATGTGGTGATGGAGGAGGTGAAGGCAATGATGATTCATGTGGAGGAGTGAAGGAGTATGTTTTTTGAGCTTCCCTTTGGGAAAATCTTTCCCCAATAGCTTCTCTAGTTCTCTTCTTTCTCACTAGATTCTCTCCTTCCTCAAGTTCTTCCTCACTAGTCCCAAATGTTATTGGCTCTTTTTTCTTTCTCTTCTTTCCTGCCACCTTGGGAGGTGACTTCTTTGCAATTTCCTTGGAAGGGATAGTAGTAGTAGATGATCCTTCTCCTATCTTGTCCTTTTCAGTTGCCTTTACGGGTTCTAGAAGCTTCATCATTTGAAAATGATATCGAAGCCATTTGAGGGAATGGGCTACGACACATTGTGCCCTTATCTTAATGTCATCAATTTCATCCATAAAATAATCTTCATTCAATATTGGTTGATTATACTTGTTGCTTGCATAGATGGGATCAAGGACCTTCCCATTTTCCTTCACTTAGAAAAATGGGCTTTTGTGTAGGATTTTATCAATGGTACTATCAATCAATAGTAATCTTACATCCGCACTTCAAATTATTTTTCACAGTTGGCCTAGTGGTCTTCAATCCTAAGCTCGTGAATAAAGAAAGATCCTATTACCTTCCTAATCTTGTCGATTGGTTCGAACCGCTACTGAGCATCATTATAAAACACAAAATTATACTTTGAGATCTCAACATGAGCTCCCTTTTCATTTTTCATATTGGCACAAGAATATACCCCCATTTTGATTGGCAAGTGTATAGGAGTGAATTTGCACCCCCCTCACAAGTTTCCCTTTTACATCATTCACCTTAGAAAAATCAAACCCGACCATGTAATTCCACATCATCCATTTGTACTCCATCCACTTGGTGCCTATTTTTAGTGTCAGTGGGGGAATTTCAATTGGGGATGCGAGTGTGGTGCGTGGAATTTTGCACAATGCGTTGTCATCCTGATAGGATTCTTGCCTCTAGAATCTATAGAGGCATTACGTTCTCCATTAGCGATGAAACATAATGCCCTTGTGCCCTTCAACCGACCATTGAATGGCTCTATCCCTCCTAATTGACCTTTAAATGCCTATCTTTCACAATCATCTCATCTTCATAATTCTTGACAATCTTCATGCCTCTACATCATTCTTGAGCAATTTCTTGCAAACTCTTGAGCTACTTGCTGCACTATTGGTTTCACTATTCCAACATCACATCATTCTTCACATCTATCATAGAAGTTGCAACTTGGTGTCTTGCAAGACTTCCTTCGACGTCGCTATGGCCACGTCAACTTTTCCATGGTTATAGACTTGCATTCCTCTCTCATTGGCCTTGAGCACCTCTGATTGAGGGTGGTATTGTTTACTTTCTTTTACATTGTTGTTGAATTTGAGTAGCATAGTGCTTCTTGTAGTATTTGATATTCATTTCCTTTCCAGCATACTTTCTTTATCACATTTCTATTTCTCCTATCTATCTGGCTATCCATGGAGGTGGAAACACCAAAATAGGGGTTTGACGATGGGAAGCCCCAAAACAGGCCCAACATTTTTCCCAACTTTGTTGTGTGTAGGTACTCGTTCGTGTGGAGCTTGTGGGAAAACTAGAATTTCCATTATTTGAATCCTTATATTTTATGTCCTTGTGATCTCTTTCACCATTTTTCCTAGTATTTCAATTATTCAGTTATGTCTTGCTTTTATTATCACTTAAAACTTCAGTAGCTAAGTTGTTAGTAGGTTTTGAACACTTTTGACTATCCTTTTTCACTATCTTTCCATAGAGACACCAGCGCACCTATGAGACACTAGCGCATTGCACTGTCATCCCTATTTTGCAATGCTTTCCTCTGACAGAGAGCTATCTAAGGTACAATCCAAGTTCCAGAAACCTGCTCGCTTAGTCCAAACCTAACTCTTAGGTTAGTAGAGTGACAAAATTACTAAGAGTGCTCTAATTTCTCTATCATCGATATTAAACAACTCCCTAAACACTTGTGTAGTTGAGGTAGATTAGGGAAGCCTTCAACTCTCAGCTCTCCATGACCAGATTCATTGAGTGGTCAGTCCCCCTCCTCTACATTTTGGTGAACTTGACATGAACATCTATTTGTTCCTTTGTGTTGAGATTCTCTCCTTCACACTCGGTGACTGTTGTATATTTGGGTGTTGTGAGGTTTTATGAGCATCACAACCCATTCTATGACCTCCAAGTACGTTGTCAGGAGAAGTGTATGACACTTACAAATGGAAAAGACGAAGGTCACTTCCAGCTTTACCATTGGTTTTACCACACGTTTTACTACCAGTCGTTTTTCTCAAGAGGAGGTTTCGACAGATGAGATGGTTTTCGTTGATGAGACCACTCATGTACCCACTCCTCCAGCATCCCCTATAGCTTCGTCTATGGATGAGGATGATGTTGTACACATTCCTACAGAACACCTTTTGGCATTAGATAGAAGATTGTTAGATCTCATAAATCATTTGGAGAAATCACCAAATATGGAAAGAGTCACTAGGCTTGTTAATGAGGTGATATATATGTTAGGAAAATATCAGACGGGTATAGAATTCTTATGTGGCCTCATCGATCTAACTAAAGAATACATTCCTTCGTATAAAAATAGATCGGGTACCACCAGAGAGATGGTGCTCAATGCCTATGAGAGATAGATAGATGTCTCGATGCCTACAACATCCATATGCATGGCCAAAATAGGCCCTTCGATCAGCGTTTCCTCTACTCCTCAAACATACCACACAATCAAGGCAGGTAGAATACCCCTTGGCTTTAGCTTCACTCCTCCTACTACCCTTGGTGGTGGGGACTCCGGTGGAATGAGTGGTGGTGGTTTTGGTAGCGGTGGTGGCACTGGTGTTGGCTTTTACGGTGGTCATGGTGGTGGTTTCAGTGGTGGCTCTAGTGGGGGCCACGACAGAGGTCACAATGGTGGTCACGACAGAGGCTTTGGTGGGGGCTTGGGAGGTGATTCTAGAGGTGGTTTTGGAGGTGGGCACGATGGTGATTCTAGTGGTGGCTCTACTAGTCCTACATTATCTAATGACCCTGTTTTGAACTCTTTGCTTCAAAACATGGGTCAGATGCAAAATCAGTTAGCAAGCCTATCCTAGGCTTTTGCTCAACCTATATTTCAACCTTTTTTCTGACACAACCCCCTATATGTAACAATCTTAAACACTCCTTTCCCTCAGGGAATGGAGATTCCCAAGTTTGAGAATTATGGTGGTAAAGGGGATCCCCAAACAGATGTATCCACTTTTAATGCAATGTGTACGGATTTCTTATTCCACGATGCTTTAATGGCTAAACTTTTTCCTCAATCTCTCAAGGATACAACACTAGAGTGGTACTGTTCCTTGCCCGACAATTCTATATTATCATTCGATCAATTGGTCAATCAATTTCTCCAACAATTCCAGGCTAACATCGGTCCAAAGATGACCTTCTTGGATCTTGTCTGATGTAAGCAGGGAGGGCACAAGAAGATCATTGATTTCATTGCATGATACCAAGCACTCTTTTAAAAAATCCCTTACCCGCTCCTTGGCTTAGATGTATAGAAGGTATTCATAGGCAACCTACAGTGAGCTTGGCAGGAGAAGTTTTCCTTGATGAAATATCCTTCTTTTGCACATCTATGTGTTGCACTATGTGAGTATCAACAAATAATTGTTTAGTTCAGGGGATCCTCCTTGCACTCCCATTCTGAAGGACGATCTATAGTGTCAATTTCAAGGGAAGGAAAGTCTATTACAAATGTATTTTATGTGACTAATTGATCTATAATTAAAAGGTTTACAAAATAATTTTCACTTTACTCCTAATTACATATTTATCTCGATCGCAAATAGAATTGTGTGATTATGTATTTTAACCTTTGAAATTACAGAAATTGAGTTCACTTAATCCTTTGCACAACTTAATAACGTTAACTAATAACTTAAAGAAGGAAATTGAAACTAAAAGAATAAGAGAAAAATATAAGACAAAAGAGAAGAAGAGAGATCATGAGCTTGATAACGGAGTTCGCTCAACATGAACTATGTCTTGGGGTCCACTTCTCAATGAGGAACCACTTTATTAATGATGACAAGCTTTAACTACTTCTATACACCATCCAAGCTTTAGACCTGCATTACAAGATCACTCACAGTCTCCTCTTGCACCTAAAGATACTTGCATACTCTCCTTCTTGAGTTAAGCTTCAATCGCCTCATAACCCTGTTGGGTGAAAATTATGTAATCTCCTTTAAATAGATTACAAAACCTTGATTTCAACCACAACCATGTGAGATACAATCTCTCCTCTCAGAAAGGGGAGGCACCCTTCTTACTGCTTATTGAAACTAAGGTAAAACTAATTAGATATTTACAATAACAATATGGGGTGTATCACATTCATGATTCTCTCTTTTTTCAGAGAATATGTTTTACAATAGTTCACAGTTTTAAGTTCCTAATTTGATACAACTTCAAACTAAAAATAAAAGCAATAATTACAATATCCCTATCTTGTCAAAGCAAAGCCTAGAGATACCAACATGATAACGATAAATGATAAACTAAGAAAGAAAATCTTACGAAGGCACAAAGTCATTTTGTAGCTTTCACCAATGGATCCTTTGAGATATGTAACCAGCATTGTATTAGAAGCACAAAGTCTTCTAGATACTTCATAGCAATTCCACGAATAGAACGAATAAATACAAGCACAAATTCTTGTAGAGAATTCACCAATGTTATTTAATCAATATCACAAATTCAAATAAAGAGTGCAACACAAAGTTTACATGGATTTATTTAAAGCCCTTCATATCTTAGTTACTAATCATCGCCAATTTGATCAAGCCATAAGATAATTGATTCCCAAAACAAAGTTTGGTATGCAACTTCACTTCTTTATTGATCAAATCCAGATTCACCAAGATGAACACAAAGTTTCATGTATTTGCTTCAAAATGGGCACCACTTCGTTGCAAAAGATAGAAGGTAACCTTTACAAAAGAAATCCCTCATATTTATAAAAGAGATGGAAGAGAAAATCTAGGAAAAGTAGATGAGCAAATCTAGGAAAGTTCAGGTGAGCAAATTTAGGAAAAAATCACCTAACAAGTTGACTTATTCAAAAATGTTGTCCATCATTTTAGGAAAACATCAATGTTTTTACATGTAATTACATCTTGGAAAAAGACATGTAAGATGTCAAAAACTATTTACAAAATGCGTAAATGAAAGAATAGAGTTATCTAACACTGGAGATAAGAAGTCTTTATGGTTCCTTGCATTGGGCGTGAAAGTCTTCATATTTCTTCTTGGTCTCTTGTACGAATGCCTCATCTGGGCCAACAATGTAATCCACAATGGTGTGGATTCTTGTGATTGATCTGGAAGATGAGTGAATCTTCTTGCATCTATCAAGATGTGTCTTAACATTATCAAGAGAAATATGTATGTCCCAAATTGCATGCATGGAGGTCTTTGAAAATTTGGCATCCTCCACTTGCTTCATGATGGCTTCTTTTTAGATCTAAGAAAGTTCACTGATTGGGAGGAAAGTATGGTTTTCATTAAGGAGCTTACCCAGTAACTCCTTAATTCCATTCTCTAGGATAACGCGATGTCCTTCGACATCTTCTTGTACTTGGTGGATATCTTCAATAAGAGAATTGATACTTGAATGCGGTGCTTGAGAGATTCTCTTACCTCCAAATATTTCTCTTTGTCGAGAATTACCCCAACTTCCACCAACTTACTCAACTTTTCCACTTTCATTTGTGACCAAAATGAGAGGAATCTTTCCATTTATTTTTTCTCTTGGGAAAGTATGCTTTCTTCTTTATCAAGCTCTAATTCTAGCTTGGCTATCTGAGTGATCTTCTCATCTAGAGCAGTTATGACCTGTGAATCATGTTCTATCATTTCATCAATGAAATTATACAACACCTTACCCTTGGAGGAAAACTTCTCCGCCTTTTGTACTACTGGTTCCTCAAAGCTTACCATAGCCATAGGTTGTACATTCCCTGAAGAGCCTGCAAAGTTCCCCAAAATAGCTACATAATGCTTGGATTTCTCCTTGTACATATTCCTAGCCTATTCCATCTTGTCAAGCCTTCCTACTAATGCATCCAAGACCACTTGTGCATCTACCTTTGCACTTGCATTTGTCACTTTGCCGAGCTGGAATCTCAAGACAGTGTAGTCCTCCATGTTCACATCACCTTATTCTTGTGAGGGTAGACCAATATCCACAAACTTATGACCAGTTTTGTCAACATGAAGCCTTGAATGAAATTTCTCCTTTTTCTTCCCCTTGGCTTTGGGAGGAGCTATCTCTTCAAGATCAAGCTAATTTGGGAAGATCACTTGTTTCTTTCACTTTGATACTTGAGAGATCAACCAAGGGTGAAGGGAGGAAGTATATGCTTCCTAACTTACAGTCAATTCCTACGTTGCAACCGCTTCTGTAGAAATGATTGGTATTGTAACAATCGGGGTAGTATTTGTCATGATTGCTCCAGTGGACTACAAACCAAGTTGACTTTGCAAAGACTCATTCATGAATCTGTCAAATTCAGCTTCTGAAATGATGTCAAAAGATGGAGACGACAAGCTTGGGATGGATGAGGGAGAGCTTGACAAGACCTCAACAGTTTGTGAGTTAGAAACTGTAGGAGGAGTGGCAAGGATGGTTGATACTGTAGGTGGAATAGAAACATCCACTGCATGTATGATATATGTGGGAAGAGGTGAATTAGGAAGAGGAGGTGGAGGAGTGGTAGGATTGAGAGGTGTATGAGGGATATTTTAAGTAACACACGATGACGTTTGGGGAAGATATTCAACAACATTCTCATGAGGAGATAGAATTTGTTCATCATCATGCCTGAGTTCTTCCTCAATACCTTCTTTTTCACCTTCATCTTCTTTGGACTCTTCCTCTTCTGTAGATTCTTCTCCTTCAGACTCTTCCTCTTCATCAGATTCCTCGCTTCCATTTCCTTCTTCTTCGGATGTTTGTTCCTCAAAAGTAGGCCCTTTTCCTTTTTCATGAGTTGGTTCATATTTTGTTGCCTCTTGTTCTTCAAATTTTTGTGTAAGATTCTTAGCAATGGTGAGCTTGATTCTAGGACCTCTTTGGGAAGAAGAGGGAGTAGCTACATGCTTTTCTTTTGTGTGGAGTTCCTACCATTGGCTAGTTTCTCTTCCTAGTACTTCTCCTTCTGATTCTGCCCTAAAAGCTTTCATTTGGAAGCCACGTTTATGCAACCATTCAATTGTGTTGGATAAGATGGGGGAAATCCTTTCTCTGATGGAGACACTTTCCTTTTTAGACCATTGTACTGAAGGTAAGGGACTCCTAGAAATTTCGTCTTCTTTGTAGGTAGAGTTTATGATGTCGCCAAGATCTTTGAAATCCTCTGGTAGATCAACTACATCAAGATCTTTGATTTGCTCTACTGTTAGCCTACAAAAATCCATTTTACGGATGTCTTCTTCATCTCTGCAGTCTGCCCATATGTCTTCAAAGCAGTAGACATGTCGGTGATCTTTCTTTAGTTTCCTCTTCACATCTCGGTATTCAAAGTCAAATCTATATTTGTATGTTCTTATAGTCATTATCTACATTTCTGTAGCAACTGACTTTTCTTTTTGTACACTTTGAATGGTGTATCTACCAATTGTCAATGGAAACTTGAAACTCGGTTTGTGAATTTGCATGCGTTCCTTGTGAACTGAGATCAATTGTCTGCATAGATCCATGAGTATCCACTTATCTGAGAGATATCTAAGCAACATGTATGGACACCCAGTATAGCAACCTACTCACCACTTTGTAGGCCTCATCTGATACTCTCTTCTTTTCAAGAGTTGGATCAAAACTGAAAAGTAGGGGTGCAAAGAAGGCATCTGTGACTCTTCTGAAATGATGAAGACTTTCTTTTAATTTCAACTAATAAAAATACTCATACATAGGTACAAAATGTCTTCTTTTGTTTGTAGATAGCCCTAGAAATTGCCTCATTACAACAACAACATACACCAAATAAGAAGCCATGTAGAACTTCAGAGTGGTTGGCACATTTATCAACTACTCATGAATTTCATCACTTATTTGGGTCCCCCAATCAATATGTGCTTTCTTTCTCCTGATGATCAAGATGTATTCATACATCTAATCCTGAAAATGAGATGACTCAGGCAAGCCTTTCACCCTACTCAGGAGAGTAATCATATCCCTAACATCCTCTTTAAAATCACTTCAAGGAAGCCCTTGGCCATCTTCAAATAGTAGGCCTAGGTGTTTTCAACCATTGGGTGTTCATCAAATGTTTAGCCTTAGTTGGATCCTAATCATAAACCTCCTATGCCTTTTGAATTGAAATTTTTGTATATTGTTCCATGTGTGGAACCCAAAAAACAATATCAAAAAATTCAAGATCTAATCTCATCATTACTTGTCCCAAGGAATCTATTACACTTTTGTTCCCTCCGATGTAGTGGGATGCAACCTGAAGAACGAACTTTGTATTATGAGCATAATTCAGGAATGTAGATACCAAGTGCAAGTTGTTATGGACAATAGCTCTTAAGTTATCTTCTAAGGGATTTTTCTTAGTTATTTTTACAAAATCTTCAAGGTCTTGATGACCAACTTCAGTGTCTTTAATTTCATCCACCTTCAAGATCACCAAGGTAGGCAAAAAGACACCCTGATATTTGTATTTCATTTTTCCCTCTTTCTTAGAAGACAACAAAGGCTTCTTTGTTATCATCTAGAAACACCAAGATCAAGGGATATCACCTTCTAGGGTAACCTAACGAGATCTTGAGAGGAACTACAAGAATAGTGAATCTATAGATGTTAGGAGAAAATGCAATGTTGGAAAGCATGAGGTAGGCAGGCAACTCAGAGCAAGTGTGAACAAGCTATTTTGCACAAAAAATGGAGCATTGTCGAAGAAACGAGGTTCGGAGTGCAAGCGGAGTGATTTCAGAGTGTTAGAAGAAAAAATTGCTTTTTGTGTAGGAGCGCTGAAAATCAGGGCTCCTACATCTTGAGATAGTGATTTTACATGTAGGGGCATTGATTTTTAGCACTCCTACATGTGTTCTGCATTTGGGATGAAGGAAGTTTTAGGGTGCTAAAAATCAGCACCATTGCATTTCAAGTTCAACTTTATGCTCGAGGGCTGAAAATCAGCGCTTGAGCATATCCATGTTTAGATGTCAATTGCATAAGCAGAATTTTTCACCGCTTTGACATATTGGAGGAAAGTGCACTCCATGTAGGAGTGGTGATTTTCACCGCTCCTTGGTGAAAATCAATGTAGCGGCGGAGATTTTTACCGCTCTGTCAAGTAAAGAAAGGTAGACTCAATGTTCAAGCAGTAAAAAATGCCGCTCGAACAATTAGAAGAATGATCTTTCAAAAAAAATTGAAGCTTCATCAATTTCAAATTGCTAACACTAAAATTTTTACCACTTCGACCTAGGATGGGAAAACACGGGGAGAAGCGGTGGAAAGGTATGAAACAATATGGCGAAAAAGATGGAAAGAAATAAAACCCAGGGCACCAAATGAAAAATATGCAAAAAAAAAAACAAAAAGCAAGGTGTGATTTGTTTTTACAAGAATTTACAAAGCTATTTACAGAAAAAATACAAAAAGATGAGGGTTTCGAAAGTAAAAATGGAAAGAAAAGGCGATGGAGAAGAGAGAATAAAACATACCTGGTAAACAAAGCACAAAACATTGAAAACCTAGCCCAAAAACTTGAAGAAACTTCGGACACCAATTCACTTTGAGGTTGGATGGAGACCAACACGCAGAGAGGGAGAGAGAATGATGGTTGAAGAATGAAGAATGATTAGCTAAAAATTACTTTAATCAAGTCATTAGAAAGAGTCATTAATGCAACTCGAAGTTTGCATTAATGAAGGCGGACATAAAGGTGAGAAAGATGCACAAGCAATAATTTTCACTGCTTGTGCATGTAAACGACTTGATGAAACAAAGAGTGCATAAGCGGTGATTTTCATCACTTGTGCACTAAACACTTAACGATAGGAGAAAATGCACTAGCGGTGAAAATCACCGCTTGTGCATTAAAGACTAAGTGAACAAGTGTAGGAGCACTGAAAATCAGCACTCCAACACTTGGAGTTGAAAATTTTTAAGTTAAGGCTCATGTAGGAGCACTGAAAATCAGCACTCTGACATGAGTCAAAAATTGACTAACTCCCAGGGATTGGGAGTTAACGAAGATACTCGTTTCGAAGCTCTTCGAAAGACGAACAGGGGGAAGCACTCAAACAGACTATTTGAGGTTTTGGACCACTCATCGAGGTGAATTGAAATTTTCCTCATTTTGCGTGCTTGAAGTACATGGATAAACGAAACAAACAAGTTTCCTAGGGGGTTATCCCGTGAATTTGGCATAGCTGGATTCGAGGATAACAAACCCAATTACACTTAAAGAATACAAATATAAGTCTCTATGCTTACAAAAAACTCTTCTCAAAAGAATTCTCTCACCACTCATCACTTAGTTATCCCAACTCTAAACTCTCACCCCTCTTTTATACATAGAATTTTGCCCATTATGGTTAAAAACCATAAGATTTACAAATCCTTCCTTATCTCCCATTTACATCATGAAATTTTTCCAATCTCCCTTATTTACAAAGATAATCTTCATAAGTCCCCTTTTTAAAACATAAAAATCCTTTAAATAATCTTTTAATATCTTTTAATTTTATTTTAAGCCCCTTTAAAATATCATCAATCAAGCTTTAAGGGGTTAAAGGATTTAAATTTAAATCCCTTTTAAATTTGGGTGATTTCTTTTTTAACAATAGGGGTTAATCCTTAATTTTAGAGGAATTCGGCTTTTAATAAAACGAATGGGCCCTAAAATTCTCTCACACTAGGTGTGTGGCGCAATGGTGGAGAGTGAATGGTGGGTAAGAGGAGGTCGTGGGTTCAACCCTTGCCCCCTTTTTTGCACCCTTTATGTGGTGAGATAGTCAACAAAACAAACCACCGCCATTTACATACATAGCGAAAAGCTAGGCGAGTTGGTCGTCGGATAAAGTGGTGTATGAGAGGTTGGGGATTCAACCCCCAACCAAATAATTTTATCAAAATGAACAAACAAACCACCGGAGGAGTGTCGAAAACGTGCCACATGGCACAATTTGATTCACCTACATATGTCATGTGTCCATCCATTTTTCCTTGCTTGGATTCATCCCCTTTAGTCCCACTCTAAGGTACTCAACTGCACCTCTTCGTGAAGTCCTGACTTTCATATCTAAGATGACATCCTCTGGAAACTCTGACATGTATTCTAGTGAAAGATCATCAACTGATGGAACATGAATGTCTGTGTCTTCATCCAATATCATTGGAGGCTCATACAACTTCAGATTCTCAACATTGACAACTGAATAGATGTGCATGTATGGAGGAAGATTAAGGCGAAAGGTGTTGGTTCTGATCTTTTCCAAGATCTCAAAGGAACCATACCGAATCAGCTTGAGCTTCCTTCCTTCACCTTGCATTCTTTCCTTGTTGATATGTAACCAAACTCTGTCTCCAACCTGGAAATGATGATCGATACGATGCTTATCATGCCAAGCCTTCTATTTGGCCTAGCTTTTCTCCAACTATGCTTCCACTACCTAATAAATTGCTTGGACTTTTTGGATGAACTTCAAAGCCTTCTCTGCATCATGGTGTCCATCTTCAACATCGTCCTTCCCAAAAGCAAAGCCCATCAGTGTTTTTGGCAGATAACCGAAACAAGTCTCAAAAGGAGATCTTTTTGTAAAAGAGTGTGCTACATGGTTGTAAGCATGTTGCACATAGTGTAGATTTTCATCCCACAACTTGGGATGCTTACTGCAGTAACCTCTGAGAAGATGCGCAATTGTCATGTTTACTACCTATGTCTGTCAATTAGTCTATGGATGGAACGTTGTACTTTTCTTCAGCCTTGTGTCCATGAGTTCCCACAATGCTGACCAAAATTCCCCCAAGAATTGATAATCTCGATCCAATACAATAGAAGTAGGGAGCCCAAAATGAACCCATACAAATTGAAAGTACATATGTGTTGTCAGTTTAGCTGTAACCTATTTCTTACAAGGCATTAGAATACACATTTTGCTGAACCGATCAACTACTACAAACAGATAATCATGTCCCTTCCTAGACATTGGTAGCCCCCCGACAAAATCCATTGAAACACTTTCCCACGGATGGGATGAAACAAGTAAAGGAATGTACAACCCTAATTTCCTATTGCTAAGTTTACTTGTTGCACACATTACACAACCTCTAATGTACTTAGATACAGTTTCTTGCAAATGAGGCCAATAACAATATTTCTGCAATTGAGTCATTGTTTTGCTTACCCTAAAGTGTCCTGCAATCAATGACGTGTGTGCTTCTTTGATTACCTATGCCTGTTCACCTTTGGAATACATAGCTTCCTAAATTATACAAGTTATCCTACACATAGTAATCTTTCTCTTCTACATGTTTTCCTGCAATTAGAGTTGAACAGATTTCCTTAAAGTCTGCATCTTAGCATATTGTTCCTGAAAACTTTCATGTACCATGGAACTACCTTTAAGGATAATCGAAGCATTCATAATAGGAGGCCTAGACAACATATCTGCTACTTAATCTCTTCATTTTTTAGAATGGATAATCGGTACATGCCGATGTTAGGAAGAGGCATGTCCTGCTACAACTGGATCTCGTGTTGTATCTCTCTTGGGTGGCAATCCCTTTGGTTCCTGAAAAAGGTCATCATAGGTAGATACAATTTTGACCAGCTCAAACTTATGTTTTGGATCACACCCCTTGAATGCTTCGGATTTTTCATCCTCTTTGGGTTTTACAAGCATTAATACAAAGTTCTTACTAGAATTGACCAACCTTTTCATTTGACCAGTATTGACTAGTGCAAGATTAGTCTTAATCTTATGTGCTCGTACAATATACTCTTTACCATCCTTAAACAAATGATACTTATTCTCCCCCCTATAAAAGATTGTTTTGTTGTCATACAGATAAGGACTCCCTAACACAAGCCCACAAGTATCCAAAGGAACTACGTCTACCTCTACCTCATCAACAAAGTTTGCAATGATAAGAAATCTCAATTTACATTGTTTCGTTACCTGCAGTTGAGCATCATTGCAAACCCATCCAAGTGGATATGGCTTTGGATGAGGTGTTGTAGCTAGATTAAGTTTGTTTACCACCTCTTCAAATATAAAGTTTACTTGTGATCCACTATCTATGAGTGTATCAATTTTACTTTGTTTTACAATAGTCCTTATATGAAACAATTCATTCCTTTTACTTTCAATTGGGATCTCATTATTCTTCATAGAAGAAGCATGGGAACTAGTACTAGCAACAAGAACGATACCTTTTAGACCCACAACTGTTATCTTGGTTTCATCATTAGAGTTAGATCCAAGATCTTGTTGAATGACCGCAACAGTCTTTTGCTTGCCTTTATTGCCTCCATATCTTTTCAGCCTTAATTCCTGATGCAACTTCCAGCACTTCGAATCATCATGCCCCTCTTTCTTGCAGTGAGAGCATGTGGGCTTAGCACCCTCCTTTACTATAGCTTTCTTCTTCCCTTTGCCTTTGTTTTTTTCTTTACCCTTAGGCTTTCCCTCAAACTTAGATGGTTTCTTTGAGAAATTATCGCTGAAAGTGCTCTTACACCTTGACTCTAAATGAGTGGCTTGGACAGATACTTTGTTTAGATTGCTTCTTCTTGTCTTTGCGATCTCTAGTATCTTCCTGCTTTGATGAATTGCCATCTTTGGATTTCTTCCGATCTTTCCTTTCTCTAAAGAGCACCTCCACCATGGCCTTCATATCAAGGAAGGCTTTCTGAAAACCTTCTTCATCAACCTCTGGTTTTCAATGTTTAGTTGCACTCTCTGACATTTTCGGTGGAAAGGTTTTTCGCTTCCCCTCATAATTCCCTTAAAATCCTAAAAAACCCTTTCAATCCTTGAACCACTTTGGTTTTTGATCATTTTTGAGACTGTGAAACTTTTTGCCTTTCTTACTGGCCTCTGTACCTGGTTTGACCCCAACTTTGACCAAGCATAACTTGAAATCGGGCATAACTTGAGCATATGAGCTCCTTTTTCACCCGTTCAAGTTGTGTTGGGTTCCATTTTCTGAGCTCTTCAAGATGATGTTGGTTTCGTTAGATTTTGCGACTGTGAAATTTTTCACCTTTCTGACTGGCCTCTGTACTCGGTTTGACCCCAACTTTGACCGGGCATAACTTGAGCGTATGAGCTACTTTTTCATTCATTCAAGTTGTGTTGGGTTCCATTTTCTGAGCTCTTCAAGATGATGTTGGTTTCGTTAGATTCTAAGACCATGGAATTTTTCGTCTTTCTAACTAGCCTCTATACCCGGTTTGACCCCAACTTTGATTGGGTATAACTTGAGCGTATGAGCTCCTTTTTCGCCCATTCAAGTTACGTTGGGTTCCACTTTCTGATCTCTTCAAGATGATGTTGGTTTCGTTAGATTCTGAGACTATTAAATTTTTTGCCTTTCTAACTGGTCTTTGTACCCGGTTTGACCCCAACTTTGACCAGGCATAACTTGAGTGTTTGAGTTCCTTTTTCGCCCATTCAAGTTGTGGTGGGTTACATTTTCTAAGCTCTTCAAGATGACTTTGGTTTCATCATATTTTGAGACCATGAAATTTTTTGCCTTTCTAACTAGCCTTTGTACTCGATTTGACCCCAACTTTGATCGGGCATAACTTGAGCGTATGAGCTACTTTTTTGCCCGTTAAGGTTTGTTGGGTTATGTTTTCTAGGCTCTTGAAGATGATGTTGGTTTTGTCAAATTATGAGACTGAAATTTTTTGCCTTTCTAACTGGACTTTGTACCTGGTTTGACCCTAACTTTGACCGACCATCACTTGAGCATATGAGCTCCTTTTTTGCCAATTCAAGTTGCGTTGGGTTCCGTTTTCTGAGCTCTTCAAGATGATGTTGGTTTCGTCAGATTTTGAGACTATGAAATTTTTCACCTTTTTGACTGGTCTTTGTACCTAGTTTGACCCCAACTTTCACCGGCCATAACTTGAGCGTATGAGCTCCTTTTTCGCTCGTTCAAGTTGCGTTGGGTTTCATTTTCCAAGCTCTTCGAGATGATGTTGGTTTTGTTAGATTATGAGACTGAAATTTTTTCGCCTTTCTAACTAACTTTTGTACCCAGTTTGACCCCAACTTGGACCAGGCATAACTTGAGTGTATGAGCTCCTTTTTCGCCTGTTCAATTTGCGTTGGGTTCCATTTTCTGAGCTCTTCAAGATGGCGTGGGTTTCATTAGATTCTGAGACTATTAAAAAAAAAATCGCCTTTCTAACTGGCCTTTGTACCCTATTTGACCCCAACTTTGACCCAAGATAACTTCAGTGTATAAGCTCATTTTTTGCATGTTCAAGTTGCATTGGGTTCCATTTTCTAAGCTCTTCAAGATGGCATTAGTTTCATTAGATTCTGAGACTGTGCAATTTTTTGGCTTTCCAACTGGTCTATGTACCCAGTTTGACCCCAACTTTGACCAGGCATAACTTGAGCGTATGAACTCCTTTTTCACCCATTCAAGTTGCATTGGGTTTCGTTTTCTAAGCTATTCAAGATGATGTTGGTTTCGTCAGATTCTGAGACTCTGAAATTTTTTTCCTTTCTGACTGGCCTCCGTACCCAGTTTGACCCCAACTTTGACCGAGCATAACTTGAGCATATGAGCTCCTTTTTTTCCCATTCAAGTTTCGTTGGGTTCTGTTTTCTGAGCTCTTCAAGATGATGTTGGTTTCATTAGATTTTGAGACTATGAAATTTTTTACCTTTCTGACTGGCCTATGTACCCAGTTTGACCCCAACTTTGACCAAGCATATCTTGAGTGTATGAGCTCCTCTTTCACCTGTCCAAGTTGCGTTGGGGTTCATTTTCTGAGCTCTTCAAGATGATGTTGGTTTTGTTAGATTCTAAGATTGTGAAATTTTTTGCCTTTCTAATTGGCCTATGTACCCAGTTTAACCCCAACTTTGACCAGGCATAACTTAAGCAAATGAGCTCCTTTTTCGCCCGTTCAAGTTGCATTGGGTTCAGTTTTCTGAGCTCTTCAAGATGATGTTCATTTTGTTAGACTCTGCGACTATGAAATTTTTTGCCTTTCTACCTGGCCTCTGTACCTGGTTTGACCCCAACTTTGACTGATAATAACTTGAGCATATGAGCTCCTTTTTTGCTCGTTCAAGTTGCATTGGGTTCCATTTTCTGAGCTCTTCAAGATGATGTTAGTTTTGTCAGATTCTAAGATTGTGAAATTTTTCACCTTTCTGACTAGCCCTATACCCGGTTTGACCCCAACTTTGACCGATCATAACTTGAGCGTATGAGCTCCTTTTTCGCCCGTTCAAGTTGCCTTGGGTTCCATTTTATGAGCTCTTCAAGATGATGTTGGTTTTGTTATATTATGAGACTATGAATTTTTTGTCTTTCTGACTGGCCTCTGTACCCTATTTGACCCCAACTTTGACCAGGCATAACTTGAGGGTATCAGCTCCTTTTTTGCTCGTTCAAGTTGCGTTGGGTTCCATTTTTTGAGCTCTTCAAGATTATGTTGGTTTTGTCAGATTCTGAGACTATGAAAAAAATTTCCTTTTTGACTGGCCTATGTACCCAGTTTGACCCCAAGTTTGACTGGGCATAACTTGAGCGTATGAGCTCTTTTTTCGCTCATTCAAGTTGCATTGGGTTCTATTTTTCAAGCTCTTTAGGATAATGTTGGTTTGGTCAGATTCTGAGACTATGAAAAAAAATTCCTTTCTAACTGGCTTTTGTACTCTGTTTGACCCCAACTTTGACCGGGCATAACTTGAGTGTATGAGCTCCTTTTTTGGCCGTTCAATTTGCGTTGGGTTCCATTTTTTGAGCTCTTCAAGATGGCATGGGTTTTGTTAGATTCTGAGACTATGAAATTTTTTGTCTTTCTGACTGGCCTTTGTACCTTGTTAGACCCCAACTTTGACCCGGGATAACTTGAGCATATAAACTCCTTTTTCGCCCGTTCAAGTTGTTTTGGGTTCTATTTTTTGAGATCTTCAAGATGGGGTTGGTGTCGTCATATTTTGAGACTGTAAAAAAAATTGGCTTTTTGACTGGCCTATGTACCCAGTTTGACCCCAAATTTGACCGAGCATCACTTGAGCGTATGAGCTCCTTTTTCACCCATTCAAGTTGCGTTGAGTTCCATTTTTTGAGCTCTTCAAGATGATGTTGGTTTTTTCAGATTTTGAGACTGTGAATTTTTTTTCCTTTCTAACTGGCCTCTATACCCGGTTTGACCCCAACTTTGATCGAGCATAACTTGAGCATATGAGCTCCTTTTTTGCCCGTTCAAGTTGCATTGGGTTTCATTTTTTTAGCTCTTCAAGATGATGTTGGTTTCATTAGATTATGATACTATGAAATTTTTTGCCTTTTTTACTGGCCTATCTAGTTTGACCCCAACTTTGACCGGGGATAACTTGAGCGTATGAGCTCCTCTTTCACCTGTTCAATTTGTGTTGGGGTCCGTTTTCTAAGCTTTTCAAGATGATGTTGGTTTCGTCATATTTTGAGACTATGAAATTTCTCACCATTCTGAGTGGCCTCTATACCCGGTTCGACCCCAACTTTGACCGAGCATAACTTGAGTGTATGAGCTCATTTTTTGCCTGTTCAAGTTGCGTTGGGTTCTATTTTTTGTTAGGGATGTAGTTAATGTATTACCTATATTGACAGGATTTGTCACCAAGGGATTGCTTTGGGATGAGATGATAGTGGATGGGATGGATGTGTTTTGTGAAACCAATGGTATAGATGAACCAATTGGGGGGTGGATGAAGATGTTTGTATCTGTGTTAAGGGTTGATTATGTGGTATGGAACTGATATGCCTTTGTGTGATGTTTTGAGATATTAGATCCACACTGCTTTGCATGATGGTAGGCACACTTATGGTACTCATGGGTATGGATGAAGAGGGATGTCCCCGATATGTTGAAGTAGTTGTAGAATAATGAAGTTCAAGAGGTGTGTATGGTTGTTTAGGATCTTGGGGAACGGGAGGAGCACCAAAGGTAAGTGTCCAAGTGGTCATTGGAGGTGGAGGATTGGTTTCAAGTGTACCCACGAGTGTGTTGTTTCAAAAGAAAGAGGATGACCAAATTCTTTAGCAAGGCTTGTTACAATACCAAGAATGTAGGTTTGATGTAGCCCTACTGATGAAGTTGTGGAACGTAGTGTCAAATTTTGTTCAACAAATGATGGGGAGATAGGGGCTACATTTTCAAAGGCTTGATGTTTCATGAGTTCCTCCCTAGTGAGTTCAAATGGATTGTTCATGATATCTTCTATCTCATATAGCCCTGATGGTCATGAGGGTTGTTGTGATGGGGTAACTTGGATTCTCAAATCAAATTCCAAAGGAATTGGATCACTTGAGGTAAATGTAACTTTTATTTTCTCCATGATTCTCTTGTGTTGTGATCTTGTCTTTACCATAAATTTTGTGTCACCTTTGGGAGAGTTGTGTTGTGATTTGTGATGTTTGAACTCTCTAGTTGACTCAAATATAGGTAAAGGCACGCTCTAAGTCTTTTGGGAGAAATTGTGATAATGGGGGATGAAAAGATAGATAATATGGAGAGTGATCTTTGCAAACATTTTGGGACAACACTTTTTACTTGAATTTGATGTTTTGATGTTGGGATAAAGGATGTTGATGAACTTGTTAATCTTTAGGGTAGACTTGTAACCTTCAAGATGAACTAGTTCAAAGATGATAACTAACTTGTCTAAATGCATGGAAAATGATACATTTCACATACAGTGGCCAAGCTAGAGGTTGATTTGATTAATGTTAAGTCAAAAAGTGGTGTGTTTAAAATTTTGCAAAGTTTGGTGAAGTGAAGGATGGAATTTGATGAAGGGGTGGATTTATGTTTGACCCAATGTTGACCTATAGTGAACCTTTGTTTGAAAAGACCAAGGTAGTGAGAATGATGCTATACCTCTAATGTTTTCAAATCCCAAAGAGTAATGTTGGTCTAAATGTGAGGATAGGTGTGGGTAGGTAAGCCTATTTGGTTCCTCCTAGCTCGAGTATAGAATTTTCTTAACAAAATGTTGCAATTGTGATAAAGTATTAAGGCCCATTTCCTACCAAACTTGTAATTGTGATACCTATGTCTGTAATGGAAGGATGTAGATCTTCCCCTATGGATTTTGACTATGTGATGGATCATGTGAGAAATTGGAAATGTTGGAAAAGACTAGGATTCTGACAGTAACAGAAGGAATACAAGTTTGGATTATTTCTTGAGGCACATTTGTAAAAGTTGTATACCAACCTAGTTCTAGTTTCGTGAAGTGCCCAAAGGTGTTTCTTGAGAGCTTTTGGAATAAGATGTCTTAATCTGAAATGTCGACCTATAGACCTTACTTTAGGGATCCTGACTTTATGTGAGATCATTTAGAAATAGTTCAAGTTTTATAGAAGAAAGGGAGATATTTACTACCACACAAGTGGTGGTAATATGGGCCTTCCAGCCTTAATATCAGCTTGTTCCTCTTCTTCATCTAAAATGGTTGTTGTGCTTCTCCACTAGGTAGGTGTTTCTTTTGTTTCAAAAGTGAAGCTTCTCAAACTGCTAATGAGATCAGTTTGTTCTTTGTTAATGAGTTCAAAGTTTGGTGAATGATAGCAGCTGAAAGATCAGGTTGTTCAACAGGAGCAAACAATCTCCAAATAGTCATGTGGGGTTCATTTGTTTCAAGTTTATCTTGCTTAAGTGAATTGATTTACCACAAACACTCATCTTGATTATGTTTGCAAACTAAATGTTTATGTCAAGAACGTCATGACTTTCACAATGTCCATTTCGTGAAAATCATGAGGTTGAAGCCATAATTGCCTATGTTGTCTTTGGGAAATATGGATTGAGATATAAGTCAAGATATTTAGAAATCTTTAAGGATAAATCCTTAGGATAAGCAATAATATCAAGGCTGATTTCAAGGGGTATCCATATTTAAGCCAAAGAGTTTGAAATTTTGAGGAAGATAGTGAATGTTTGTCTTAGTAAAGTTTTAGAACCAAGCAATGTATCAAACCGACTCACAATAATTCACAATCCTTGGTTTGAAATGACTATACTTGTTGAGTCCTCACTTGGATTTCTCCAAACACTAAACAATGTGAATAGTTAGAGATTTTGCGACATTGTCTCCCCTCCACGATACACACTTCTTGGGACCACCAAATCCCAAAATCCTTAAAATCCAAAGATCAAAAGGATTTTTGTTTCTACAATTAAATAGTAAGAAAATGGGGCAGCTTTAGAATGACCATTCTTGCACCAACAAGTATTAAGGATTTTGGATTCTAAACAATGGTTCGTAGTAAGGGCTTCTGGTTTAGGGGGTACTATGATAAACTTCGTGAAGAGGTCTCCCAACCCTTAGAACAAGGGCTTTATGCATCATATAGATATTGGGGGGGAGATATCATGTACTGCATCCCATTGATCTCAATTTTCATTGCAACCACACATTTATATAGTAGTTCGGAAGAACTTGGCTTTAGTTTGTTACCGCTTGGGTCGTTCCCTACTTTTGAAGTGGGGATGCGGGCCCTCTAAAGATAAACAATAGCGAGGAAGTACGTTTGTAGTTTGAACATCCTAGTTTCACATGAAACGAGGAGAGAACACACACCACACTATTTTCTCACTTGCAAGGGATTCAATTTTAATCCAAATTGAAAGATGTAGGTGATTATACAAAGTGTTAAGTAATGTTTATGTTTATCAAGATCATCGAGCGGTGTGAGAGAATTGCATATGCATTCAATAACAACGTTGTAAATCACAAAACATAGCAAACTATTGTAAATTTTAACCCCTAAGCTAAGATGACTTAATTTTATGCACCAAACGAAATATGAAGTTATCTTGTTCAATTTTAAACCCAAAAGAAAATGATGAGATAAGGGTTCAATTTTAATCCCATTTGAGCATTCGTTTTAAACCCAATTGAAATTTAGTGAAGTCCTAGAGTAGAAAGTAGAAAGCATAAAATGTTGGGTTATAATTGCCCCAAAGCATCAAACGCTTGTTACAATCATAGAATTTCAAAATAAGAAGGCTTTCTTCACTTTAGCTCCATGTCGTCCAACCTACAAAACCCTGTTAGTCTAACAACCAGAACAATGTCAGAAGTGCATTAGTGATCTGACAAATTGAGAAAATTAAAGCACATGTCAAAATAATGATCGTAAAACTTCTTACCCTAGTTGGGTGTCGTTATACATGATAGTATCATAATTTGTCATATGGGCATCACTCTAGTAAATTGGTGTCGCTTTGCAGCAAAAACAGAGAGCACGATAGCGTCGGTATTTTGTCGAGCGTTGCTCTGGTGAATTTGGGGGCATTGCCACTTGAAGTCTTCGATACCTCTATATTAAATTAACATCGCCATATTTAAATCAGTGCTAGTGCATTTAATCGGCATCATTGTTTCAAATTGGGATAGTGTCGCTATATGGCAACGCTCTTCAAAGTACATCGCTATATTTGATTTGGCTATCGTTGTATCCTGCAAAAAAGCAAACAAATAAAATTTAAGCTAGAAATTGATTAATTGACGGTTTTCCTCCTTCTAGCACCAAAATGTGAGATGAGGATCATCAGTGTGGGTCGATCACGCTTGATACATGATGAATCAAAGCATAATTTAGCCACTAGACCTCAATCTCAAACAAGATCATTCAAATTTAAAGTTCAAACTAAGCATTTATTGAAACTGAAAACTACAAACTATGAAAGCAGTTAAATGCCTACTCTAACCCATTTAAAACTTATCCTTTTTTTGGAATTGGTGTTGTGTTGATGTGGAACAACGACCCTTTCCCAATCCTGTGATTAGTGAGCCTGTTTCAACCGATTCTATGGAAGAGAATCGATGAAACCATTGTGATAAATGGATGAAAACCTAATTTATGCTAATTTGAACATAATGCAAGCTAAATTAACATGATTTTATGCTAGAATTGATCTAACTATGTAATTGCTAAGCTAATCTAAGCTATTTCTAAGCTAAAAGATGGAAACCCTAATTTATAAACAAACTAAGATGGATGCATGGAAGCCATTAATGGATGATTTAAGCTATTATGCAGCTAAAAATGAACTAAAATATGCTAAATGTGAGTTAAATATGAGTGTGAGTGTGAGTGAATTCAACAACATAAGTTTACAATTGATAGATGGATCCATTTGTCTCCAAATAGTGACCTATTTATAGGAAAGCAAATGAGAAATGGAGGGTTGAGATCAAAAAGATCAATCAACAGTCAGGGATGGAGGAAATAGGAGGCATGGATCATGGATTCTCATCAATGGGTGAGAATGAAAGATGGGATTTAATCAAGGGCTCACATTTGTTCTAAACAAACACACTTTTGACCTACACACACACGTCACCAGGTGACTTGTTCAATAGGTCACAAGTTTAGCTTGCTCAAGAAGCCAAGTGAGATGATTGGAGGAGACAGAATATTCTTTGGAATATTCTCATGGGTGAGCAAAAAAGATATTTTGCAAATTAAAACAAAGTTTTAATTGTGCAAAAAAGGGGGGTAAGGAGTATTCCCTTTTTGGAGGAAAATTAGTTTAATTGTTAATTAAACAAGGTTTAATTACACAATTAGGGGATTAGAAGAATTAAAGGGATATTCATTAAATTAAATGATTTAATGAAAGGGGAAAGGTGAAATGATATCTAATTAAATAACTTAGGGTTATTTAATTAAATAAGATGAGTTGGGGAATTAAATTAAATAATATGATTTATTTAATTTAATGAGATGAAATGTTAACGTGAAAGGGGGGAATTCACTCGATTTCATGTGTTAGGTTAATAGAAGAAAATGATGCAATTAATTAATTAGCTAGGCTAATTCAATTAATTAAGCAAAAAGAGGATGGATTTGAGAGAAAACAATGTTGGTATACCTAATTCAAGTGTATTGTATCATTTAACACTGTCGATGTCAAAGATACCGGTATGGGCCGAATCACGCTCGATCCATGAAGAATCAAAGCATAACATAGCCATGGGTACTTGAATCTCAACAAGATCAATCAATCAAAATTGAAAGTAAACATTTTATCAAGAAACCTAACATGGTGAATTTATGAAAGCTTTAAAGAAAACATCTACTCTAATCTATTGAAACTTATCCCATTATGGAATTGGTGTCACATTGATGTGGTCCAACGACACTTTCCCAATCTCGTGATTATGAGCTTGTTTTAGTCAATTCTATGGAAGAGAATCGATGAAACCATGGTGTTTTTTAGTATGAAAACCTATATTATGATGAAAATGAGCACGATGCAAGCTAGGTTACCATGATTTTTTGCCATAAATGATCTAATTATACAATTGCTAAGCTTATGCTAAGCTAATTTAAGCTGAAATGATGCTAAAAGATGAAAACCCTAATTTATTTACAAACTAAGATGGATGCATGGAAGCCATTAATGAAAGTTTGAAGCTAATATGCAACTAAAATAAACTGAAAAATAAGCTAAATGTGTGGAAATTGAGATTATGGATGTGATTAAATTTAACAACATAATTTTGCAATAAAAGATGGATCCATTTGTCTCCAAATAGTGATCTATTTATAGGAGAACAAATGAATGGATGGTTGAGATCAAAAAGCTCAATCAATGGTTCAAGATTAAAGAAAGAGGAGGAATGGATCATGGATTCTCATCAACAGATGAGAATGCATGATTAGAGTTATTCAAAGGCTCACATTTACCTCAAACAAACACACTTTTGACTTGCTCACATAAGTCAAAGGTAACTTGTTAAAAAGGTAAGAGGGTTAACTTCTTAAAGAAGCTAAGTGAGTTGATTGGAGGAGATGGAATATTCCTTAGAATATTCCATTAGATGAGGATAAAGGTGAATTTTCAATTTAAAACAAAGTTTTAATTGTGCAAAAAAGGGTAAGGAATATTCCATGGGAATATTCCCCTTGATTAGAGGAAAATTAGTTTAATTGCTAATTACAAAAGGTTTAATTTATGCAATTAGGGAATTAGAAGACTTAAAAGGTATTTATTAAATTAGATGATTTAATAAATAGGGGAGAGAAGGGGGGAATGATATTTAATTAAATAACTTAGTGTTATTTAATTAAATAAGATGACTTAGGAGATTAAATTAAATATTTTGGTTTATTTAATTTAATAGGATGAAGTGTTAGTGCGAAGAGAGATGAATTAACCCAATTTAATTCATTAGGTCAATAGATGAAAATGATGTAATTAATTAATTAGCTAGGAAAATTAAATCAATTAAGTGAAAAGAGGGTGGATTAAAGAAAAAATGATGTTAGTAAATCTATTTCGGATGCATGACATCGATTAGGACATTTTTGTTGCAAGATGGTGTGTCCTTTGGTCTTCCTTGTAGCACGACACTTGGGTTTGTGACATGGTCTAACCACCTCCTATGGATCTTAACTGACACTTGTATCAGGCATTGATAGGTTGCCCTTTTGGTGCAACGACAAGGCCAACAATTGGTATCAGAGCAGGTTCCTATGAAGAAGTCTAAAAGCTTGAGGTGATTTGAGATGGAAACATTCAAGAAGGACAGTCCAAGATTCGATGGAACTAACTACTCATTGTGGAAAGTCGGGATGCAATGTCACCTAAGGTGTATTGGTGAAGCCTACTAGAAGATTACAAAAGATCCATATGTTATTCCTCAAAATGGTCCCTCCACTACTAATGAGATCAAAGATGTTGAAAATAATATCAGGGCTATTGAAGCTTTGGTGAGTGCTCTGACAGATTCGGAGATGGCTAATGTGGTAGGATTACAGACAGCTCATGAGATTTGGATGAAGCTAGAAACTTTGTATGGAGATGCACAGGTGAATATGGCTAAGCTACAAAGTTTAAAAGGCAAGTATGAGAATTTGAAGATGGGTGAAGATGAAAATATCACTTCTTTTATTCAAAGAGTAAATGAAATAGTGATGGGTATTACATGTGTTGGTGGTTCTCTGGATGAGGATGAAATTGTGGCTAAGATACTCAGATCCTTGCCTCCCTCCTAGAAATTGAAGGCTCATGCTATTGAAGAGCTCAGATCAGTAACAAAGATGTCAAGAGACATGCTGGTTGGTAAGCTTGCTGCTTTTGAATTAAGTGAATTTAGTGAATATGTTTCGAAAACTAAATTTGCATTCAAGGCTACTGTATCCAGAAGTAACAAGCAAAAATATGGTCTGGGAGAATGTTCCAGAAATATATCCAAGTATGATGAAGAACTGAAGCAGCTTGAAGATAAATAAAGAGAGGTAGAAGAATTGGAAGCACTGATTGTAAAGAAAGAAGGCAGAGGAAAAGGTAAGTATGAAGGAGTGTTACCTATTAAATGTTTTTCATGCAGTAAAATAGGTCATTTTGTATCAAGATGTCTTGAAAGAGTCCCTAGAACTAAGCCTAACAATTCTAGATTCCAAAAGAAATGTTACTTTACTGAAGGAGTGACTAATGATGAGTCTGATAAAGATACTGGAAATGAAGATGAATGGGTTTTCATTGCTACCATTGAAAATAGTCCTGTGGCTATTGAATCTACTAAAGATGACAAAGCTCTTGCAGCCCGAGTTGAAGAAAAGGATGAGTGGGTTATTGACAGTGGATGCTCACATCATATGACTGGTGATGAAAACAAATTTGTAAGTCTAGAGAAATATGATGGTGGTATTGTAAGATTTGGAGACAACAATGTTGGTGTGATTCATGGCAGAGGTTCTATTTGTCTTGGTGGTAAGGATAACACTGATGGAGTTCTTTATGTTGAAGGATTGAAGCAAAATCTTTTGAGTGTTGGACAGATGGTGGGCAAAGGCTATGATCTACAATTTAAAAATGGAAGATGCAAGATACATGGAAGTTCTGGCAATATGATTGCTACTGGTAAATAGACAAAAGGTATTATTTTTCACCTGAATACTGCAGGTGGGAGTTGTTTAATTTCTCAAGTAGATGAAAGTTGGTTGTGGAATAGGAGGCTGTGTCATGTAAATTTTGATAACATTGCCAAGGTAAGTTCCACTCAAGCAGTAAGAGATCTACCTAAGTTAGTGAAGCCTGCTAACACAGTTTGTAAGGAATGTCAAATTGGTATCAAAGCTGGTCACAGGTTCAAACCCCTCACTTGTGCTGGGGGGATTGTTGCAAGATGGTTTGTCCCTTGGTCTTCCTTGCAGCACAACACTTGGGTTTGTGACATGGTCTAACCACCTCCTGTGGATCTTAACTAACACTTGTATCAAGCATTGATAGGTCAACCTTTTGGTGCAACGACAAGGCCAACAATTTTTTCAATGTCTACACCCCTATTTGAGCTTGTGAATCCTATTCAAAATTTATTGGTTATACCTACTTGAGTAGGCTTGTTAATGTGCCTTATGTGTTTGATTATTTAGATCACCCATCTTCCACTTGAAATTGAAGTGCAAATATCCATCCAAAATTGAGTCTAGGAATTTTCTTATTTATATCATTGCTTTGAGTGTTTAAATTCAAGCATAAATTTATAAAACTTTAAAATAATCAAGAAAACATTTAAACAAAAGCATCAAAATTAAATAAATAAAAAATAGAAGTAAAATCTTTTAATGCATAAATCTCAAAACTGGGTATTGCATTCATTGTGATTTTTTAATCATTTTAATTTCAAATTGCATCTCTTGCCATAGAAGATTGATCAAATTTAAAAAATCAAAACCTAAAACATTATCAAACTATTAAAGTTGTGCTTTTGGTTATTTTAAGCCACTTCTGGTCCATTCTAGGCTACATCTAGTTTATCATGTAGCGCTTCTAGGTGATTTTGTAGCACTTGTGATCTATCTTGCAGCCCTTTTGGGCTATTTCATTATGCTTTTGGCATATTCCAGGCCACTTTTGGCTATAGGCAGTGTCATTAAAATTTTCAATAATTTATCAAAATAAAAACCTATCAAAATAACAAAATTCCAAATAAATAGAGCTTAAACAAGTCTTTTATTAGCATTGTCTTATTTCCCTTGATACTATTTGAGGTGTGGACAACTTTTTGGTGTCTTGTCTTATCATTTTCAAAATTTATCAAAGTTCAAATTGGATCTCCTATCTTTTCCATATCATTTGTGGATATACCAACTTGAGATCTTGAAAGCTACTCCTGAGTTGGAAACCTCCACTTTTTATCAAAATTTCTTGGACTCACAAGTCTAGTTCAAGTACACTTTATCAATCTGGATCTTTATCATCTCTCTTGGACTCACAAGTCTACTTCAAGCAAGAATCTATCTTCTTATCAATCAATGCCATTATCATCATTGGGAGATATAACTTAAATTTGGTCTATTTTGGTTTTGAGCAGAAAACATCAAGATTGTTGAAATCAAATCTTCTTTTATCTAAGGTATTATATTGCATATGCCAATTATAAGATCTCAATATAATAAAAACATGTAATCACATTAAGAAGATTCAAACATTCAAACAAGCATGGGTTAACATCAACAAGGAGCATCTTCAAATTCACCCTTCTTTCATAATGAGACTTTAGGGGTCCCTTTGTCGAACAACCAGAATACTGAGAGGTGGGGGTAAATGAGTATTCTTTTAAACCATTCAAACATTTAAACATCCAAACCACATAGCACAATCAACTGTAGTAAAGAAAGAAAGCATGAAACATCAACAACATCACATAACACATGAACCCCAGGATTTTTACGTGGAAAATCCAAAATGGGAAAAACCACAGTGAAGATTAACTCATAATATATTATAACTAGTTATAGTATATTTATAGAAGTGCTAATTGTAGGTGGACTCACTATCCAAGTGGACTCGTTTCCCATTGAGAAAAAGATAGAAGAGAGATTATGGTTCACAACCTAGTTTGAATTGTTACAATTGCATCTATCATATGCATGAATTATAGTTCCTATAAATCTTAATAAACTGACTTTACACACTTCATCTAATTAAGATCTAACACTCTACTTTCCTCTACATTCCAATCACTTTAACACTCAACTCAACATTCACAACTTAAATTTGCATTGCTCTGATAATATTCGCAATATTCTTCAAAACACCAAAAAAGATCTAACTCATATATCTACATCAAGCATGGAATTTGTATGTATGTAAAATGGATATAATAGAAATATGCATAAAAATAGCTTAAATCAAACCAAAACACATGCAAACCTCAAAAAATTAAATGTATTATGTTGAGTTGTTGAAGATTTGAATGCGGTTTCTCATGAATCAATAGAAATTTCAGCAACATGACATTAGCATAAAATATGTTGATCTAAATGGGATGGGACGCCCCTCATTTATAGAAATAAGATGGAAGAAATGGAGGGTTTGGATGCATTCATGATGAATAGCTAGGATTGAATGAGAAGATAGGGTTTGGATTGAAGTTGTAGTCATGTGACAAGTGTCACATGAGGGATAAGGGCTAGGTTTAGGACAATCCTTATATGGATGGCTAGGATTAAAAGGTGGGATATTAAATGAAAGGCTAAGATGAAAAGTTAGTTTGACTTTTGGGATAAAGGTTAGACATGTGAAGGGGACACTTGTCATTTGGTGACAAGTTTAGATTGTGATCCATGTGAATGGAATCAATTGATAGGATTAAATGGATAAGGATAGGTGATAAAATGGAATTAAATAATGGAAGAAAAGGGTAATGGGAATTAATTAGCCTAAATTAATTAATTAATTTAGCTATAGGATTTGGCGATAAGACTAGACTTAATTAAATAAATATAAAAATTATTTAATTAAAGGTAACGAATAAGGATAATGGATAAATTAATTAATTAAATAATAAATATTTATTTAATTAAACATATGGATAAGGGAAAAGGGTTATATTAATTAAATATATAATAACATTTATTTAATTAATTGGCTAGGATAAAGTGGGATAAAGGTGATGGATAAAGTAATTAATTAAATAAATATTATTTAATTAAATAATGTGATAGGATAGGGTAAAATGAGGTGTGGTTGGGTTAGGACATTTTTAGGTGTCTCCAACATCAATTAGGTCGGCCTAATTAAATGTAACATTCAAAACATAACTTGTCGACTCTAAATCTTTCCATACATGCCTCACACCAAAATTTAAATCTCAAAATAACTTGAAATAGGTGGGCATGGACCTATAATAGATCCCACATAAGACCGCAACACTTATTTAACCTTTGCATACCTCCAAACTTATTAGGTCGGCACCACAAAAGACCTAATACCAAAAAATTTCAACAGTGTATCCACATTCGAACACATGGACCTCAAAATTCAATGCCAATTGGAATTCACACACTAATGCCATCTGTCAACATATCCTCAAAAGCACAAATCCAAAAACTTATTTGTAGAGAAGTGCAAACTCTCCCACTCAAATGCACTATACAAGAAATGGATGCAGTTTGCCAGACCGAACTTCTGCTATTTATATCTCTCAAACCAAAGGTCAAAACCAGATGAAATTCTGGAATCAGATACTTCTAACAACCAAAACAATAATGTTAGAAGTGCAGAGTGAATACTTCATTCGTAGACTAGTGCAAACCCAAAAATTGGAGCTTTGTTACACATAATTAATAGAGTTGACACTTTGTCAATTTTCCATCACAACCAACTTTACTAGATCAAACCATCTTGCAAAAATATCTTCCAAAAACACTCCAAAACCTATTAGAACCAACCAAAATGATCTACAATGATCTGCACTATGATCTCTACATCAAGATACAATGTTGACATCAATGACAATATTGCAACACATCATTATATATAGTTTTGCTTGTCCCTCATGCTCATGTTGCCAGCAACAACATTAGTGACATTCTTCCAACAATCTTCCCCTTTTTCATTGATGGAAACATGCCAAAATATCTTCAAAATATTCTCCAAAACATTCTCCCCCTTTTACATCAAGGGCAAAGGGTGCCTACAACAACTATTCTGACTTATACTAGATCTCCCCCTGAGTAATATATACATATATATAAATTGAAAGATAGAATTGAGTCCCCCTAAGTCATATACTAGAGAAAAACCAAAAATTCTATACTGGGCACTACTCTATATACTCCACATATGTACAAAGAATCTTGAAACTAAAAACTAAAAATCATAAAGAATATGAAATGTTTCAATTGAAGGAAGTTCACTCTTGAAACTTCTACAAACAGGTCTGCCATGCTTGTTTTCCTTCCTTCCATGTCATTTTTGCTAGCCCAAGTAATCTGCATTGTGTTACAAACTCCATCAATATTTCTTCTCCTTCTTCCAGAGTGCTCAATACCGGATTCATCTATGTAGCCTTATTAGCACTCAGAAGGGAACTCGATATAGATATAAATTTATCATTCACCAAGTCCCTTATTTCTCCAAACTATAAAATGGCATTTTCCCTTTGTGCTTGCAGCTGGAAGAACTTATGCAAATCCTCAATTACACTCCTTGTATTACCAACTAGATCAAGTCCTGGATCATAGGCACTGGAGGCTTTATTTATTTGGGACTCAATGGAGTCCATCTCATTTTTTATTCTATATGTGGCACTGGGCCACTTCATGCAATATTGAAAAAGAGCCTTTACCTCATCCAAACATATCTATGCATCCTTCAAATTCTCTAAAAAAATTATGTGCAAGAGCACACTTCTCTGTGATCTCTAACATCTTTTTTATCATTCATTTTGTTTTATACTTCTTTCTTTACTTCACCTATGAGATCAGAGGCATATTCCTTAAAAGAATCAATTAAAAGCTTTAAATTTTCCATACCAGAGAGTGATGTGTCTATGTTTACACCAAGTACGGCCTCTTGTAATGCCTTCACTGCTTCCTCCATCAACTCTCCACTCTTCTGATGCATCTCAATAATCTCCATCCTGGCAGATGCATGGAATACATCTCCCAATTATAGTTTGTGGAGTGGGGAAATCTTGTCCAGATCTACATTTCCCTATTGCATTTGTAGTGTAGCAATTATGAAGAAATAGTAGGCTGTAACTTGAGCTACATAATAGATTTTTCAAGGAATCTCCAGAGGAGCCAAAGGATTCACCAGAATTCTTTGTAGTCTTCACAAATTTCTCCTTTACTTCATTTCCCTTGTCTTTGTCAGAGTTTACATGTGTCTCTTCTTATGTTCTTTCATTTTCAGAGGAATCCTCATTCTTATCTTCACTTACCTTCTCATTATCTTCTTCCTCATCTTGCTTCTCTACATCACCAGTTTCTTCATCAACATCTTTATTCACATATTCCTATGCAGATTGTTTTGGGTTATCCATAGGAGGAGTCTTTGTTTTATCTTGCACAATCTCAACATTTTCTTCATGTACCAAAGGAAGAGAAGTATCCTCCTTTGTTGCTTCTCTTCCAACATCCTTCTTTGCTTCCTCATCCTCTTTTTCCAGTTCTTCCACTTTCGAAGGAGCATTTTCCTAAGTGTACTCTTCATCTATCACATGCTCATGTTGAGCATCAATTTTCTATACTTCTTCTCTTGTCATGATTTCTGGAGCAATTTTCTCTAAAATTATGCCATATTTATGTGCAATGTCATAAATTTTATCAACTGTCTCCTTTTGTAGCTTCTTAAATCTTCTTGTCTCTACCCATAAGGGTAGAGACAAGAAGATTTAAGAAAGAGGAGAACCAACTGTCAGAAATTTTATCAACTATCTCCTTTGCTTTACTCTAAATTTAGAGTTGTACAATTCCACCAATGTGGCTCTATTTTCCTCAGAAAGAGGAGAACCAACCTTCTCCAATGCATATTATTTTTATCTTTCCTTCTTCAATTCCCTCTAGTCTTCTCTTCACTAGGATATTCCATAGCTATTTAGGAATTTTATTCTCAATGTTTTTCATATCAACTTCCAAAATAATAATGTATTTAACAATTGCCTCAATAATGGTGGCCTTATCCACCTCATTTACTTCACCATACAAGGTTGTAGTTTCTACAAGCATGTCATGCTATATCATCCCATTAACAAGTGCTTCTACCTTCATGGGACTGTTAGGTTTTTTCGGAGATGTTTTCTTTTGCTTATTCTTGACATTCGAGTCTTCTTTACATTTCTACCTTCTTCTTTTTCAAAGATTCCTTCTTGTTGGTTTATTTCTTCTTCTCTCTCATGTGTATTACAAATGATCCTTCTCTTTCTCTATCTCCTCCTCACTATATGTTTCAATCACATCAAATATTTTTATTTTCACACTAGCTTCACCTTATGAAGCTTCACTCTTCCTTTTGCGGACCAACTGTGGTCCTTCTTCCTCCTCCTCCTCCTCTTCTTCTTCTTCTTCTACATTCACACTCACATTATTTTCTCTAAAGGCCTTTTTCTTTGGTCTTCTCTTTGTAGGGGTTGTAGGTGGTGCTACCAAAGTAGCTTTCTTCTTCTCTAGCCTTGTCATGTGCACAACCGAAGGGGATTTATCCTTCATTGAATGACTATCTATTGATTTCCTTTTCTCTCCAATAGATTTCCTAGTCCTAGAGGACTTCTAAATAATAGGAGGGGTGGTAGAGGTTCTACCAGATATTCTTGTGCTTCCAGATCCTCCTACAACACTTGATTCTCCCTTAAATTTTTCTCTTGCATATTGCACTTGTTCATTTGAGATGCCCATTTCCTTTGCAAATTGATCAACCATCTTTCTAACCTTCTTCTGAATTTTTGGTTTCTTTTGCTCCATATGCACCTCCAAAGACTTTTCTTCATAAGTGTTATACCTTTCCTTAGTTATATCCTTTGGACTCTTCAACAAAATTTAAGCTAAACTAGTAATCTCTTTTTCAATGACCTCATATCCCAATGCAGGGATCCACACAATCATTGGTTCAACTGCCTCCATCATGCACTCATTTGTTGACACTAGGAATGTGACATCATTTTTATATTTATCTACCATTTTCCTTGGAATTTTGTCTCTCTCATGTATCCTCCTCTGAAAAATTGCAAAGAAAGTGGCAAGAGAATCCTTTGTGACCTTTTTACAAAGGTGGATAAACATGGCAAGCAAATTCCCTTATCATATTCTTGAAAAGAAATTTGTTCACATTTTCACCCAAAACCTAAACAATGAATTGGCCTTTCACCTAAGAATTCAATGTGCTAGTACCTTTGATGAGATCATTGAAAAGGGAGTGAAATTTGAAAAAGCTCTCATTACTAAGGGTATTGTGAAAATTTTGAAAGATCATAAGGATAACCCTTCAATATTTAAAGACAAGCCAAGAATTTGGACCAGAAACAAGAACATTGTTAACGATGGTGTGATAGATGCAAAAATAGTTTAAAATGTTTAGTTCCTACCATATAATTGGGAGAAAAAATCCTCAAAATAATCAAGGTGGTAGAATACTACCTAGGAAAAATAATTCTCCTAAAATACAATACACTCCTTTAGGGTAATCTCTTGAATTTGTATTGAAAAAATTGGTCCAAGATAAACTCATCACCTTACCAGAAGTGAGGAATCAAGAACCAACAATTTAACCTCCATGGGACAAAAAAAATATTATAAATACCATAGGATCAAAGGGAATAAGGGTGATGTTGGCATAGAAAATACACCTTTAATTAATGATGATCTCAAGATATTCAAGAATCCTATCCCTGATCATGGAAAAGAGGAACCTTCGAATAGAATAACAATTCTAAACAAGCCAACTATTCTATCATCCCTTATGATTACACAATATCTCATCTAGGGGAGGCTTTTCCTTGTGTCTCTAACTTAACCCCTTTAAAAAAAATCCTAAATGTGTCATAACTACATGTAGGGGTAAATCAACCCTTCAAGGGGATCAATCTACATGATCTTCCAAATTTGACTATAACCTCTTGGATCAACTAAAGAAAATCCCAACACAAATATTCATTCTCGAGATTTTAAAAATATCCCTCGCATATAAGGAAATCCTAGATAAGGCCCTTCAAGAGTCTTTTGTACCTAAATACATAAATATTTCCTAATTTCAAGTCATGGTTGGAAACATTTCATCTCCTCATCATTTGGTTTTTACTAAAAAAGACCTTTCTCTTGATAATCCATCTCATAATGAGGGCTTATATCTTGAAGTCTTCATTCATATGCATAAAATCAAAAGGGTCATGATTGATGGTGGAGGAGGCATAAACATTTGTACCCTCTAGCTAGTAAAATAATTAGGATACTCTAATGGTGTCATTTATTCTCAAAATAAAATAACCATAAAATTTTATGATGATGTTGAGTGTGAATCTAAAGTAACAATAAAATTCTTAATTCAATTTGGCCCTGCTATAGTGGATATCATTTGTCAGGTCTTAGACCTTGATCTCCCATACAACATCCTTATTGGTTGTCCATGGATACTATTGTTCCTTGTGCTGACGCCCCATTTTGTCCTTGACAAATGAGGACCCCCTCTTTTTTTTTTGCATCTCATCGTTTTCCGTCTTTCTTTTCTCTCTCTCTTCCTTTTTCTTTCCCTTTCCCTCTTTTCTCTTTATTTCTTTCCTAATTTTATTTCCTTCAAGTACCTTGTCGGGATTAGGGAAATCAACTTCTTCATATTGCTATCCTGAGAACGTCAAGCCCGATCCTTGACCCCTATCTCCATGCTCAACATTTATTTTGTCTTTCGCCATTTTAGACTTTGAACTTTGTGTGTCAGGTGTTTCTCATGTTAAACGTTTGATCCTCGAGGCCCGATGGTAGTGACATCTTTTCACCTCAAGCCCCACACATGTCATAATGCTCACTCAAATTAATTGCACTGACGCGGAGTTTTAAACACACCATTTAATACAATTAATGAGACCACCAAAAGGATTTTATCAAGTTTTGAGGCCTCATTTTTTATATTTTCCATTTTCTATCATGCTCAAGAGCTTTTCCAATTTCATTAAAAGCTTCTAGTGTGAATTTGAACCTCTATTTTCTGGTGTGATTGTTGGTTTGCACTCGTGTTGTTGCATGTCGACTAGGTGTGGTTTCTCATGTTTACTTGTTTGGCTGGTGAGCTTGTTCAGTTGTTGTGCATGCTCATTTTCTATTTTGGGTGTTTGTGTTGCTAGTTCTTACTTGTGCTTCCTTGGTGTGTTCATTATTGGTTTAAGTTTGTTGTCCTACCATCTAGTTTGTGGTGTTTGTTCGTGCTCCTATTTGCACGTTCGCCTCTAGTTCGTGGTGTTCTTTTTCCCCCTCCCACATAGTTTTTCTAGGTAGGGTCAAAACTGCTACTAAAATGTTATATTTTCTCGCTTCTCTTGGATTATGTGTGTTGGGTTTTCTCTTGTCAATGTCATTTTTGTTTTTAAAAACTTGATTTGGCCTTTTTTTTTTTCTTGTATTTTCCTTTCTTGCTTTGTGTCATTTTTGTTTTTTGTATTTTGATTTTTGTCCTTCGCTAGATTAATTTTTACTTTGGCACATCAGTCGAGGAAAATTATGATGTCATCAATTGCATGTCGTACCTTGACCTTGTTGAGGTTTTCCTTGCCTTGGTGATTTTTGAATCAACCTATTGGGTGTTAGGTGTTAGATGGTCAACTTACTCGTTAAGCTAATGATATGAAAAGTGTATGACCCCTCATTCCCAATATTTTACCAAGAAATTCCAATTATTCATTAACAAATGTTCAGACTTTGGGTTTTGGTTAAGTGTTATATCAAGAAATTTATAACTGATAGACCAAAATTACGACCTCTTAAATTTAAATCTAAGACTTAGCAAAAAATCCTTAAAACCTTCTTTCAGGTGTCACTATTAGACATGCCATTTACATAATTTCTTATTGAGGTAGAAGGGTAAGAGGTATTCTTGATCCCTAATCCTTGATATCTCATACAAACACTTAGCGAAAGTTATTTATTTTGAGAACCCTTTCGGGCATCGTCGATTGGGTGAGTTGTTTACATTCTTTCTTATTGAGGTAGGTGTCCCAAAGACCCAACCCCCAATCCCTGAAACCATAATGAAAATCAATTTTTCCTTATTCAGATGAATAATTTAAAAAATATCCCTTTTTGAGAAATCTTAGAGAAAGTAAAGAAGAATGATGTTTGGATTTTGGGTTTCGTGAGTTCCCTTTATTGGATGCCCAACTCCTTAGACAAACATTAAATAGCATCCCTGATTCCAAACTATCAATAGTTTTGAAAGCTTTTGGATGTTGTTAATCAAACATACCTCGTAAGTATGATGAAACACTGCAAATAGGAGGTAAACAACATATCCGGTGCCTGACTCCCAGGCATATTGTAATCAAGTATTTGAACCTCGCTAGTTAGTGTTTTCACTTAACAATGATAGTGTGATTGTAATTATAGTATATGTTGAATACACTAGATCCAAATGAATTTATGACATATTTAACCCCCTAAGCTACAATCCCAATGAGATGTTCAAAAGCTTCAAAAACTGAGAAACCATTAAAATGAACATGAAAGCTTAAAAGAAACCTAATCTATAACTCCAAAGCTTATCCCATTGGGGGAGTGATGTCATATTGATATGGAATAGCGACCCTTTCCCAATCCCTTGGATAAAATGAGCAATTAACTTAACTCCATTGTTGAAAACTAAGCTAAAATTGATAAAATGATGTTATGGGTGGATGAAAAGGATGAAAAAGCTTGATAATGGTGCAAGTATGAATAGAGATAGTATTCAAATGGGTAGCATAACTTTTCTTTGATGGAAGTGGATCCATTTCTCTCCAAATGGTGAGGTATTTGTAGGAGAGCAAATGAAGAATCAATGGTCAAGATGAAAGGATCAATTAATGGTCAAAATGGAATCAAGGGTGAAGGCATGGATCAAGGATTTTCATCAATGGATGAGAATCAAAAATCACATGGGTCAAAGAAACCATCAAGGGATCATAATGATTCAAACAAACACACTTTGTAACAACTTTGAAAGTTTGTTACAAAGTTTGTTAGGAAAGAATATTCCATTTTTCAGAGCCAAATAGGATAATATTCATTTGGAATATTCCCTATGAAAGTGGATGGGTGAGGAAAATTAGTAATTAGTAATTAAAACTAAGTTTTAATTGTGCAAGTTGAGGAATATGAGGATTGTCATTAAATCATTAGTTTATTTAATGAGAAGGGGATGCAAATGACATTTAATTAAATAATTTAGGATTGTTAAATTAAATGAGAGGACATAAGGTGTCTAAATCAAATAATTTGATTTATTCAATTAAATAGGATGAGAGGGTAGGAATTAACCTAATTAAATTAATTAGATTAATAGATGAAAATGATGCATTTAATTAAATAACTAGGCTTATTTAATCAAACAGGTGAAAAGAGGATGAATTTCAGGATGAAACAATGTTAGTATATCATATTCAAGTGTGTAATACCATTCGGGACAATTTTAAGTGTCTACATTTTGCCCCTCTTTGAAGTGAGGTACCTATTATGTTGGTTCAAAGATTCACACTTTTTGGATTAATGATTTCGCTTAGATCAAAAATTTAAAAATTCTTATTTATTGGATGCCCCACTATTGCCCCAGTGGAAGGAATAAGCTGGTACCCTACCTCCTCAAGAGATCGGGTGGAAATTTGGAATTTTGGGTTGATCTCTCAACAAATATGAAATATTGATTTGGGTGTCAAAAAGGTTCTGGGATATGAAAACAAGTTCAGAAACATAAAAAACATCTCAAAAAAATTTCCCCACAGCACAAAAATTGGAAAAACAAGCCAAAACCTTAGCTTCCCCCTCAAATTAGAGCAAAAAACTGTAATTTTTAGGCATAAATAGAAGTGAAAGGGTCACATTCAATTCATTTGCACTCTTGACTTCTAACAAATTGTTTCTCTTGAGCTCTGACACCTTGGTGAGATAGTGTGATGTGAGCTTCTCACGCACCTTTCTGACCAAGTTTGAGAGTACCAGTGCTGAGAAGATGTAGGACCTCGGGTATGTGCTTCAAAACTTTCCTCGATTTATGCATTTTTGTGCATTTATTAGGGTTTGAAATTAGGTCTTTTAAGGCGTCGTATCATGACGCATTTTGAATGGTCGGCATCGCTATTGATTTAATAGCGATGCACTTTGTGCTTAGCGACACGTCAGTCAATTTTTGTTTGGTGACACACTTAGGTCCAAGCAATGCATGTCGTGAATAGCAACACGTCGAGGGTTTTTGGTCTAGCAATGCTTACTAATTGTATTAACGTACCTTTTATATAGCGACGTGCCAATGTTTTTTGGTACAATGACACGGGAAAATATCGACACGCTATTGAGATATAGCAACGCATGTTGCAAAATAGCGAAATGTTTTACAAAACAACAACGCGTGTTGCAAAACAGTGACGCACCCCCAAAAGGAATATAGTGATGCACTTTGAAAAGAGGGACGCTATGTAGTTTTTGGATTCAAACACTTAGATTTTAATCAGTTTCTAGATTTTAGGAAAATTAATGTTGTTTGCATGATGCATGTAGGAGGATATTCAGCCTCTCATGTCCTAGGAGTATCAGCTTGACCTTTTATCAACAACACACGATTTTGATGTGGAGCAACAGGAGTACCTAGGAGCCCTAAGGTTATGATTCATCACTTATATGCTTGAGATTTGCACTCACTTGAATCTTGCCTTATGATCCCCACATGGAAAATTGTTAGAGTCCCATGAATTTTGAGATCACCTCATCATTTTTGAACATATCTAGAATTGGTGGTCCTCATTGGTCCCAATCAATGAGTTGGGGGTATACTAGGCTTAATTCAGTGGTTTGGTCATTTGGGGTGAAATATGTTGTGGATATCATAAAGATAGAGGTATCCTCAAATAGGTTGGTGACATCAAGGGGAAAGTCATATAGGGTAGTGTCTTGTGATGTTGGTATGTTGAATATCTAGAATACTGAGAGGGGGGGTGAATTAGTATTCCATAAAACCATTCAAACATTTAATCAACTTAATCATTATCACATATATGATTGAATCAAGAAGAGAGAACATGGAATCAAAACAATGCATCATCACACATGAACGCCAGGATTTTTACATGGAAAACCCAAAATGGGAAAAACTACGGTGAGGATTAGCTCACAATATATTATATTTGGATATAGTATATTACATGGCTCACTACCAGTACTCACTATCCTTGAAAGGCTCATAGTCTGAATGAAAAAGATGGCTAACCACCAAGATACAAAAGTTATGGCTCACTACCAAAAGTATGAATTGATGGAATACACCTTCTATGTGTAGGGTTCAGTTCCAATGAAGCTTTGAATAAGAAGTACTGCTTCCCACAACAATCACTCAACAATTCTATTTTGATCCTCAACTAATAAATCATTTAGGCTCACATATTCAAAAATTCCTTAATTCTCTTCACACTTTATCACACCTCTCTTATTTCTCCTTCCCATACTCACATCTTCACACCTTCACTCCTCTACTTTTATCCTTCAAAAAGTCTTACATATATATGAAGGTATATCTTATTCATCAATTAGGTCAACCTAATTAGATGAAAAAAAACCAACCAAAAACACTCTTTTTGACACCATATAAGATTTAAATATTTTTATCCATGTATTGCATCATATCAAGTCGACATAGATCTATAGAAAGCATCTGCAAGGTATATTTAATCTTCTTGATGTATGTCATATGTTAGGTCAGCCAAGACTAGGACCTAAACACAAAAACTCCAAACCAACATACACTTCTTAAAGTAAACACCTTCTAGATCCGATATTACTTTAGTTTCTCATCTCATTAACATCAGAGAGACTACCATTAGAATCGTAGCATTAGAATGTTCTTAAGAAAATGTGGAGTCTCCCACACTGATATGCTGAGAAGTAAAACAATTGTAGTGTATAGAGTTAAACTCTGTCAATGATAAAAAAAATCTCTCAACATAAAACTTCTCAAGATCTTGGATATAGTTGTCTGAATGAGTCATAATAACATGGTTAAGAGATCAGAGTCATCTTTTCTTGTGGTGAATTCTGAACTCAAAAACCAATGCACTGGTACATCAATAAAGAACACTTCCAGTAGAGATTAGCTTTTGGTATACCAAATAAGCTTCTCGTAATGTTGTCACCATGTTGACATCAATGACAACACAGGAATAGCCAGATCAATCTATATGCACTTCATGCTGATGTTGCAAGACTCCATATTTCCAATAGGTAACCAAGAGGAAGCCTCTACCTATTTATTAGAAGTACCCTTGCCAATAAGGGTCACCTTGCTAGTAGTACATCCTAAGCCAAGATTCTTTGGACGTCTCTCAAGAATGATGGGTTCTAGCAAACCATTGTCATTTTGTCCCAGTTTTTCATTCTTTTTGTACCATCATCCCATCATTAGCTATAATCCTTTATTGCCATCTTCCATGGGAAGAGCGAGCATGGGTAGGTTGTCTTGATAGAGCAATTTAGATATATCTTCCTCATTGACATCCTCCTTGTTCAAGTCCCCCCACTTAGTGAACGTGGTATATGCAATCTTTAATGTTTCAACCACTTTTATTGAAATGAAGGTGGTAGGTTGTGCCTTAGGTTGAGATGAAGCTCCTTAAATTGTAACATTGCCACGCCGTGTGGTAACCCCACACTTTTCACTAGGTCCTCGGACGGTGATGACTGTTACAACATTGTCACAAGAGGTGACCACATTGGAATATACATTTCCTATGTTAGTGTATTTTTTTCCCTTGCCATTGTCATTCCCTTTGTTGTGATCTAGCATTGGATTCTTGTATATATTGAGGTCTTGGTTACCTGTTGGTACATCAATAGTTATGTCTCCATTTTTTATAAGATCTTGGATAATGTTCTTCAACTTCATACAACTTGACATTTTATGTCCTTTGATCTTGTGAAAGTCGCAAAGATCCTTTTCGTTATACCAAGGAGATTTAACTTGAGGTTCTTGATAGTTTTGGAAATTGGGGAGCATAATCAAGGTTGGCCATACTAATTTTTGCATGACGAATTCAATAGGTTCCTCCAATGGTGTTTATTTGCGTTTTGGATAGTTATTCTTATTGGGGGGTCCTCTTTGTTGGGTGTCGGTGTTATTGATTTGGTTATTTTGTGGTGGTGGTGTGGCTTGTTGTATAGTTTGTTGTGCATTTGTTGGTTCGTGTTTTTCCTAGGAGCACTTATAACCACTTTAGCATCAACAACGCCATCATTTATCATGTTTTTGTTCTTAGCCCATACACAGGGCTTGTCATTTGAATTGGTAGATGGGTGGTTGTCTTTAAAAGCTTGTGTGTTTCCCTATGAGATTAGGGCTCTCTAAATTTTGAGGGCCCTAGGGATAAGCTCATCATAAGAGGTGACACATTGCATCTTTAACTAGAAAGATAGCTCTAGATCAACATTTGTTATGATAATCCCCATCTGTTGCTCTTCAAGAATGGGCCACTTTCTCTTACTAGCTCCTTGTCTCCACCTTTGTAGGAAATTAGTGAAAGATTATCCTTTGTTCTGCTTGAGAGTGTATAACTCCTCTAAGCTTACATCCATGCCTAGGTTAAAGGAGAAATGGTCTATGAATATATCGATGATTTCTTGGAAGGTTTTGATGCCTAGAGGCAACTGTGAGAACCAATCAATTGCGGGGCCCACCAAACTTCGTGGAAAGAGTTGCATCAAGTAGGAATCATTGTAGGCAACCTCCATACACATGACGTGGAATTCTTTGATGTGATCCACAAGATTTCCCCTCCCTTTGTATTTATCAAACTTAGGGACCTCAAAACCGGGTGGTAAATGTACCATTGCAATGTTCCTATTGAATGGGTATGGACACAAGTTTTATTGCATATGGGGTTTCTTTATTTTTCCCATTTGAATGTCCTGGATCTATTGTGTGAGCACTTTGAGCTGCAATGACACATCGTCTTGCAAATTTTGTGGAGGATTATATGTTGTGTACTGTGGGATGGCGGATGAGTTATAAGTGGGATTTTGATATAGTGGGGTGTTGTATGGTGTGTAGGATGGATTCTAATATTGTGAAGGTGAGGGTGATAGATGTGGTGGTGTGAATGCTCCTTGTGCAATTGGATTGAAGATGTTTTTTGGGGGATTATAGTACAAACCATGTTGTTGTTATTGCACAAGCACATATTGTTGTTGGGCATATTGATGTACTAGCAATGCTTGTTGTTGGGATTATTTTTGTTGTTTTTGCACGACCAAGGCTTGTTGTTGAGCTTTCTATTTTTGTTGTGTGATTAAGGATTTTTGTTGAGCTTGTTGTTGTTACAAGGCTTGTGCTTGGGCCTATTGTTGTTGCAACACTTGTTGATAAGCCTGTTGTTGTTGCAAAGCTTGAGCTTGAGATTGTTGTGCTTGTAGGGCTTGAGCTTAAGCTTATTGTTGTTGCAACGGTTGTTGGTAAGCCTGTTGTGCTTGTTGCAAAGCTAGAGCATGAGCTTGTTGTGCCTAGAATGTTGAAGTGTTTTGATGTTGGGATGTATTTTGGGTGATCATGGGTTGTGGATTGAGTTTAGATGGTTGTGGGTTGGTTGTGGGTTGTTTTGGTTTAACATTCCTTGTAAAATTATCGATTGGGATGGAGGAATGTAAGGTTGAGGCCCCATTTGATTTTGCATGATGTGGGGGACCAATGTGAAAGATGAAGGTTCCATTTGGTGTTGCAATGTCAATGGCACATTTTGACCTTGATTCAATACATTAGAAGGGTTCCCTTAACCGATGTGTTGAGATTTCCCTTGTGTTTGTTGTGGGACCAAGTCATTACTTTGGTTGATGGGATTTGTGATCAATGCGTTGCTTAGATTTGGATTGATGATAGATGGGGTTGATGTGGATGGTGGATTGACTTAAGTAGTTTGGGTAACCACTTGTTTTGATGTGTCAATGGGGTTGTTGGAGCCACTTGTTAAGGGTTGCACTTGCATGTGGGTATTAACTTGTCCTTGTCATATTTGAGGTACTTGGTTCACATTACCTTATGTAACATTGGGCACATTTTGGGTACTTGTGGTGATGGATGAAGATGGTTGCGCCTGAAATGTCAAAGTTGTCGTGGTGTTATGGAATGTAAGTGATTTGTGTGGATGTAGAGGATGCTCAAGAATGGTAGTGGAGGAATGGGATGCGGCACCAAATGTTTGTGTCCAACTTGTATTTTGGGGAAGGTTGGTGTTTTGAGTACCCAAAAGTGTGTTGCCTTCTATAGGGAGAGTGTGACCAAGATCGATGGCAATCCTAGTTGTAAGAGTATGAGTTAATGTTTGACTTGGCACAAGGGATGGGATAGATTGAGTCAATCCTTGTGTCAAGGTTTGTGCAACAAAAGTTGGGGGAATTGAAGCCACATTGTCTAAGGGTTTTTCCCTAATTGTGTCAAAGTCGAATGTAGAAGGGAGTTTAGTCCCTTATTTTGCTAAATTCATCATATATTGGGTAGGGTTCTTCTTCATCAAAGTGTTAACAATGTGGCTTGTCTTAGGATCTTGTTGAAATTCAAGGATTTCTTCCTCTATGAGCTCAAGGGGGTTGTTTGTGACATCTTCTACCTCATACCCTAATGGATTTTGTGGTTGTTGTGAGGGGGTGTAATGGCTCCTTGGATAAAATTCTTGTGGAATAGTATCACTTGTGGTAGATGTGTTTTTGGTTTGATCCATGATTCTCTTGTGTTGTGATCTTGTTGTAACCATAAATTGTGGGTCAACTATGGGAGAAGTGTGTTGAGATTTATAATGTTGAAACTCTCTATTTGACTCAAATTTTGGTTAAAGGGACCCTCTAAGTTGTTTTGGACCAATGATGTGAGTGGATGATGAAAAGGGTGAATGATATGGGGGATGAACTTCCTAAAATTTTGGACAACACTTTTATACTCAAAGGCTTGATTGTTTTGATGTCATGGATAAAAGGTGTTTAATGAACTTGAAAATATTTAAGGTATACTTGTGACCTTTAAGACAATCTAGTTCAAAAAATGTGATAACTAACTTAACTAAGTGTATGGAAAAGGATCCATTTCATACACAACACAGATAGGTTAGGGGATTGATTTGATAATTGTCTAAGTCTAAAGTGTTGATGTGTCCAAAAGTTTCTAAATTTTGTTTGTGAAGTGGAATGTAAAATGTGTGAAGATGGATGAAATGTTTGACCCAAAATGTGTTAACCTAAAAGGGACTTTTGTTTTACAAGACCAAGATGGTGAGAAACATGCTCTACCTCTAAAGTGATAAAACCTTAAGAAATCAATTATTTTGATAAAATAGAACGTGGACTTAATGTTTGCAATACTTTCCTTGTCTCACTTTGTTTGTCTTTGGGAATTCAATGTGTCTCAACAATAAGACCAATGTGTGGTGTGTTCATTTGGTTTTAATCTTTGATTAAGTGAGATTGTTTTATTACCACATCAAGAAAGTATTAATTAATGTTCAAACTAAAATGTCCATGTCTATGCAACCTTCATTCCACAAATTCCATTATGTAAAAATCAAGAAGCTAAGGTCATAGTTCCTTCTGTTAACTTGGGTAAATGTGAATTAAGATATAAGTCCAAATATTTAGAAGCCTCTAAAGATAAAATCCTTAGGGACAAGCAACAATATAGGACTTTTCAAAGGTATTCACACTTGATCCAAAGGGTTTGAAATTTGATGAACATGTTGATGTGTGTTTAAGTTGTTTTGGAACCAAAAAAAGTGTCAAATTGAATCACAAGCAATAACAATCCTAGCTCAAGTGGCTACATATTTCTTGGTAAGCTTACCATCATCCCCTAAGAGATGATTAATTCGCAAAGATGGAAAGGAAAAATAGGCTATGTCAAGGAAATGTACCATCTTGACATGCCAAGTAAAAGAGTCTCTTCCCTATTTGCTTTATTGCCTCAACCAAATCCTAAACATGGTAAGTAACTTCTCAGAACAATGCTATTTTGATGCACTACTTTAAAATACGTTTCAGAAATGGACTTGGTTGGCTACTACACAAAAGGTTTTTAATGATAACAATCTGAGAACACCAATACACATAATCCACCAGTAAGCCACTTAAGGCTTTAATCATTCTTTCCTTATGCTAAAAGGCTCTAGACAGGATTAGGCACATTTCTATTACTATGCCCAGATTGAAGCTACTATCTTTTCAATTTTGTAACCTTTATATAGCCCGTTAGTAAACATGATTTTTGAGAGTCACTTGTGAGTTCTCCATTTTGAGATGTATCTCAAAGTAGGCCCTTTCCTCATAAGAGAAATGCTATTTCTCTTCACCCAAAATTGCACGAAGCACAAGGGGAGAGGATACGTAGCAAGTTCTTATGAGTGACTCAAAACAAGAAAGTACACTTGAGTGTTTCTCTTCACCCAAGATCGCACGAAGCGCAAGGGGAGTGGATACGCACTACAAGTGTATACAAGCAAAGCAAGCACATCAAACACTCATTAATTTTAACCCAATATAGAAAAATGACTTCATTTTAAGCACCAATGAAGTGTTTGTTTGTTTTGTCTAATTTTAACCAATATTGCAAAATGAGATTGTATGGGTTCAATTTTAACCAACTTTAAACGTGAATTTAAGCCTAGTGGAAATTTAGTGGTCCTAAAACATAAAGCAAAGTAGCATATGATGGGTTATAATTATCCCATAAGTGTAAAAACACTTTTTACAATGTATGGTCAAATGATAGTATGCTCCTTCACTTCAAATTTTTTTCCTATCTACAAAACCAGTTAGCCTCACAAAACAAAACTAGGTGTTAGTAAAATATCAGAGAGCATATGAAACTGAAAATTTAAAACACTCATGAAAATTAGCTCTCTATTTTATTACCAGTAAAAAGCATCGTTGAAATCTATTGCGTCATTAAAGCTATCAAATGTGTCACTAAATTTGAGGTGTGTCGCTCTAGTGAAATTTGAATGCGTCACTCTACACCAAGACAGGGACTTCAATTATATCGCTATATTGACCATGTCGCCCTATTTAAATTTACGATATACGATATCAAAAAAAGATAAATGTGTCGCCATATTAATTATGTGTCGTTTTGTTTGAATCAAAGTGTGTCATTGTATAGTGGTGTGCCTTTGTAGCGCCGTTAATGTAAGAAAATTAAGGTAGCAGAACAACTTCCTACACTAATATTAAGAGGAGAAAAATGAAAAAATTCACAAATCTTTAATAGTTACAAAAACTTAAACACAAATAAACACAAAAATCATGCATACCACAACACAATGATTTACATGGGAAAACCCTTTCAAGAGAAAAACCCCACACTCCAAAAGCCGCCCAATATATTATTTAGAACTCAAAAGATTACAATATACTTGCAGAGCAAGCTTCTCACAGGAGTATCACCACTAGAGATCAAGATAAAACATGACCACTATCAGACTCTTAGAATACACCCACGTCTACATACATCCTAGCCACTTATAACAAGCTTTTTGGAACCTTCTAGAATTAGGGTTTTACAAGGTCATTTTTCATTTGACATGTTAACAAAAAAACCTTAACGTGTCAACGGGAAAAATCCTTGACATGTCAGTCGGAAAAAACCTTGGCATGTCAACAGGAAAAAACCTTGACGTGTCAGTGGGAAAAAACCTTGACGTGTCAACGGGAAAACCTTGACGTGTTAATAAAAAAAGATCGAGGCAATGCCCCGAACCCCATATCTTGCTACGAGTGTATAGTATTTTCATGATCAATCACCACATACCAACATACATCCTATCAACAATAAACTGTATATAATTGCAAGGTTGAGATACATTTTCCCAATAGTTAAAGCCATCAAAAGCGTCACCATTTCTCTAAAACCTACAATTCACTGAAACTTAAGAGAAATTCATCAAAAAAAGTTAGTTAAGCCCTCCTAGTGCCAAAATGTGATTGTAATCATAGTATAGGTTAAATACACCAAATCCAAATGAATTTAAGACATATTTAACCCCTTAAGCTACAATCCCAATGAGATGTTCAAAAGCTTCAAAAACTAAGAAACCATTAAACTAAACATGAAATAAACACGAAAGCTTAAAAGAAACCTAATCTAAAACTCCAACCTTATCCCATTGGGGGAGTGGTCTCATATTGATATGGAATAATGACCCTTTCCTAATCCTTTGGATAAAATGAGCAATTAACTGAACTCCATTATTGAAAACTAAGATAAAATTGATAAAACGATGCTATGGGTGGATGAAAAGGATGAAAAAGCTTGATAATGGTGCAAGTATGAATAGAGATAGTATTCAAATGGGCACCATAACTTTGCTTTTATGGAAGTGGATCCATTTCTCTCCAAATGGTGAGGTATTTATAGGAGAGCAAATGAAGAATCAATGGTCGAGATGAAAAGGATCAATCAATGGTCAAAATGGAATCAAGGGTGAAGGCATGGATCAAGGATTCTTGTCAATGGATGAGAATCAAAAATCACATGGATTTAAAGAAACCATCAAGGGTTCACAATGATTCAAACAAACACACTTTGTAACAACTTTGAAATTTTGTTACAAAGTTTGTTAGGAAAGAATATTCTATTTTTTGGAGCCAAATAGAAAAAAATTCCTTTGGAATATTCCCTATGCAAGTGGATGGGTGAGGAAAATTAGTAATTAGTAATTAGTATTTAAAACTAAGTTTTAATTGTGTAAGTTGAGGAATGTGAGGATTATCATTAAATAATTAGTTTATTGAATGAGAAGAGGATGCAAATGACATTTAATTAAATAATTTAGGATTATTAAATTAAATGAGAGGACATAAGGTGTCTAAATCAAATAATTTGATTTATTCAATTAAATAGGATGAGAGTGTAGGAATTAACCTAATTAAATTAATTAGATTAATAGATGAAAATGATGCATTTAATTAAATAACTAGGCTTATTTAATCAAACAGGTGAAAAGAGGATGAATTTCAAGATGAAACAATGTTAGTATATCAGATTCAAGTGTGTAATACCATTCAACACAATTTTAAGTGTCTGCAGATAGTGCTATGAAACAAGAGGTAAGAGGTATCTTCGATCCCCGAGCTCCGAAAGATTGAAAACTAAAATCAAACTTTTCTCAATAAATATGTTTTAACCATTTGACAAGAGATAAAAGGGGAGGCCTAAGGCCCAACACCCAAAAGTGTGTTTGGTTTCTTGCCTTCTTTTAAAAAATTGTTTTATACCATCCACCTTCAAAAATTCTCTCCCCATACACTAAAATTAGAGACGCTAACCTCTGACATGTGGACATGGATAAATTTAAAAGGAAGATAAATGATGAAGCAACAAGAACATGTGCTCCTACAACACTAGCTAATTCTAGATTAGTGCAAGCCATTTCATTCCCGATGACTATTTGATCTCTAGAGCTATTCCTAACATGTGCCTACTACTACAATCATAAAATGAGGAAGGTGATGGGGTCATTAGGAGAAGTGGTGCTTGATGTGAGCCCATAGATGATTGAGAATATTTTTCAGGATTCTTGTCCACCCTCAATACAAGGTGATTGATATGAAAAAGGAAATCAAGTACTTTGATGATGAGGAGGAAAAAAACCTCACTTATGTTAACAATCAGATATTGGTTACCTCGAGGAAAGTGACCCTCAATATGGCTAGGGTGCAACATAGAAGTGAGTTCAAAGAAGATATCAAGGACTTGATTTTCCTATTAAGTAAGGTGTTTGGATATCCCCATGTTAGGGATTCCTATCCATGGATGGTCCAGTTCATTGTGACCATCAATGACGCAAACAAAGATAAAATTGATTGGGCCACTCTTATAAGTGACACCATTCATGATCAGTTGAATATTGTTCCAGAAACATCAAAGTTATACATGACCTTATACTTGGTTTATTTGTTGGAAACTCAAGCCTCCTTCTCAGGACTAGACATAATGGGTTCATTTGAACTCAAGGAAGTTACCATATATGAACATTATCCTCAAATAAAGTTGGAGGATAGTTACACACATTTCTATGTTGTCAATGACAACTTTATTTATTCAGTGCTCAAAGGACTAGAGGGAGATTCTCCAGAAGGATATCCAATGAAGCTATGGAGGCATTGAAAGCATGGGGGAACTAGTATATCCAGATCAAAAAAATTACATACATATGAGTGGTAGGCTTCCATAAGATGCCATATAAGCTCCCCAAGTACCTCTCAGACAAAAAGATCCTATTGAAAGTTTGTAAACAAGTGACGGAGATTCACCAGCTAATTGTAGGAAAACACAAGTCTGGGTACAACTTCCTGCAGAGGAGGGGAACTGACCACTCAAAGACTCTAGGTCATGGAGAGCTGAGAGTTGAAGGCTGCCCTAATCTACCTCAATTGTGCAAGTGTTTAGGGAGTTTTTTAATATCGAGGATAGAGAATGAAGAGCACTTTCAATACTTTTATCACTCTACTAACCCGAGAGTTAGGTTTGGACTAAGCGAGAAAGTTTCTGGAACTTGGACTGTACCTCAAACAACTCTTTGCCAGAGGACAACAATGCAGAACAAGGATGACAACACGACACACTGGTGTCCCACAGGTGCATTGGTGTCCATATAGACAAACAGTGAATAAGGACAGTCAAAAGTGTTGGAAACCTACTAATAGCTTAAGTAATGAAGTTTTAAGTGATGATAAAAGTAGGAAATAATAGAGTAACTGAAATACTAGGAAAGATGGTGAAAAAGATGACAAAGACATGAAAGATAAGGATTCAACTCACAGAAAGTCTAGTTCTCCCACAAGCTCCACATGAAAGTACCTACACACAACAAAGTGGGGAAAAATGTTGGTGTTGTTTCGGGGCTTGTTGCAGTTAAACCCTTGTTTTGGTGTTTCCACCTCCACGGACAACTAGATAGATAGAGAAATAGAAATGTGATAAAGAAAGTATGTTGGAAAGGAAATGAATACCGAATACTACAAGAAGCACTATTCTACTCAAATCCAACAACAATGTAAAATAAAGTAAATAATACCACCCTTAATCAGAGGCACTCAAGGTTGATGAGAGAGGAATGCAAGTCTACAACCATGGAAAAGTTGACGTGGCCATAGCGACACTAGAGGAAGTCTCTCAAGACACCAAGTTGCAGCTTCTATGGTAGATGTGAAGAATGTTGTGATGTTGAAATAGTGAAGCTAATAGTATAACAAGTAGCTCAAGAGTTTGTAAGAAATTGCTCAAGAATGATGTAGAGGCATGAAGATTGTCAAAAATTATGAAGAAGATGAGATGATTGTGAAAGATAGGAATTTGAAGTTCAATTAGGATGGATAGAGCCGTTCAAAAGTCGATTGAAGGGTGCAGGGATGTTACATTTCATCACCAATGGAGAATGTAATGCCTCTGCAGATTCCAGAGGTAGGAATCATGTAAAGACAACAACACTCTGCATAGACGACAATGTGTCACACTAGCATCCCCGATAGAAATTCCCCCATCGACACTAAAATCAAGCACCAAGTGGATGGAGTACAAATGAATGATGTGGAATTACATGGTCAGGTTTAATTTTTCTAAGGTGAAGGATGTAAAAGGGGAACTTGTGAGGGGGTGCAGATTCACTCTACATTTTGTCCCCACTTTAGTGAACATGAGTGCCAATGAGTGTTCGATAAAGTAGGTTAAAAGAGTTCCAAGAAAATATACTTGAACCATCGAGGAAGTAGACCATAATCTGGCATACGCGAAAGCGAAGGGTAGACAAATGGCTCCACAAGTACTCTCTCGTAAGGAGGATTGAAAAAAGTGCACCGAAGGCCTGCAAAAAAATAGTGAACAGATCCCATAAGATGCAAGCTCTTCACAGGTCCTCACACTTGCGAAGAAGGCACCCCCCAGGTTCTCGGTTCTGAAGGAAGCCTAATGTAGGGGACTTCGCAAAGTCAAATTAGAAAGCAGCTTCACAGGAACATTATTGGAAAACAACAATCTACTGAGAGGGGGGGTGAAGCAGTAGATACTAAAATTTTAGTCTTCTTACCCTTAGTGCAAACACAACCCTTAAATTTGAATGTGTAGATTAAAACATTAAAATATATGACAAACACAAGCACATACAAGATCAACACACAACACTAGATATACATGGAAAACCCAAGATGGGAAAAACCACAGTGACAAAAATTGCTTGAGTCTACTCCTCAAATCCAACGTCACAAATAAATCTTATGTTACAAATTTTAAGGGCACCAACCCTAAGGAGACACCAACCCCCTATTCTGAGAACCAACTTAGTATAAATGAGGCAACAACCTCTACAATATGAAAATCTCATAAATGCATAAAATTGGTTCTACATAACCTGATAATGCATCAATACATTCAGTACATAATTTTTGTAGCACACTTATCTTTCTCTACTCACTCTCCTTCAACTGTAATCAGCTTCAAATATACATTTAATACTATGTTCAACTGACTCAGTAACTCACTTACACTCTTAACTCTCTAATACTGTTACCCTCTTTCAAAAAACCAACCATTTTTATTTATGATCTACTCTTTTATAACATTCTCTACCTTCACCGTCAAGCTATCTCAAACATACAAACCCTTGTCCAAATTCGACGTACATTCCATATACAATATTTTTACTTTCCTTGCCTTAATACTACCATTTCAACCAATAAGCAATGAATTATTTGTTGAACGGTTACCTGTCGATTTTTGCAAAAGTCTCCATTCGTCCATCCTTTTACTTGATTCCACCGACCTGCAATTACTGCATCGAACTTTGCAACTCCATTGAACCCATCTGGAAGCATCTCTTAGGGTTTCCTTCACTCACCAACTTCTCCAGCAAGCTACCATTTATCAAGCCAATCAATCATCTACCTTATTCAATGCATTCACCATATTTTTGTATGCTCGAACTGTTAGGGTTCCATAATCGCCTGTATTGGCATAAGAAATCACATCATTTTTATTCATGCCTTCAAAACCATATTTTATTGATTGAATTAATATTATTTGATTAGGGTTTTACCGCATTTTAAATCACTTTAACATCCTTGACCAAGAAAAATGTTTAATCACTTTATAAAACACTGATCAAGAAAATCGCGTTGATTTACAACAACAATGTAAAATCAACAAATAAACATATGCGTCATGTCATCATCTTATTAGTCCTCATATGTCTCATCGAGCCTTCTACTTGTTCATCCATGCCGCGCGTCAACCTCCCACTAGCCCGCGGGGTCAACCCGAGCCAATGCTTCCATTCGGCAGGATGACGGGCAGCTTCCTTCCACCTGTCCTTCTATCGGTTGTCAGGGATCAGGTATCCCACGTTCTTCATACCATGCTGAGCTTAAACTGACAAACATAGCTTCCAATAGTGAAGAGAAAAAAATACATTGGATTGTCAAAAGTCAGGGTCTGAACATACTTCATACCTTTACACATTCCTTTCGGTAAGGCGCAAGCCATACCTCTAACTCATGATGCCCGGTACAATCCTTTGTAAGTGTTGTTAGTCATAACCCTGTTGGCTTTCAGTCGGCTTTCATCCTTCATCATAATTCATAACCTGTCAAGGGCTTAATTTCAACTTCAGATGCCAGAATCTTCTTCGAGGTTCGGAGAACTTCCATACCCATTCCTTCAAATACAAAGGTAAGATGTGTACCCAAAGTCTGAAGTCCAAAATACACTAGACTTAGTGGATTTTACTTCATCTTTCTAAGGAACTCAATAAGCGGTATGATCAAGGCCCGAGACCTGAAACCATTGCAGACTTCACACAAATTTGACTGACTTTTTCAATGCATTTGGTTAGCGATAAGCCCGAGACCAATGCATGATTCTTACTAAAATCAATTAAGGAATTCGGTAAGCCATAAGCCTAAAGCTTGAACTCTGAAACCTGCTAACTTAGCACAAATTTGACTAAGTCTTTTACACCTCTTATGTATGATATTGCATAGATCTTCTTTTGACTTCAATGACATCATTATGCCAACAATCTCCTTCCAGAATTAGGTCCAACTCATCTCTGATCTCCTTTTGACATCAATGACAACCATATGCCATCAATCTTCCCCTTTGTCATTGATAGAAAAACTTAAATGCTCTGAACCAACAAATTTACCAAACAATATATTGTACCAAAGCATAAAATGTTGTCACACAGTCATTTTCACAGCTCCCCCTTAGTCATCTCTTCACCTTTGACAAACAAAGAGATTTTTGCTTACCTTCTCCCAATAGAGCATTTTGCTCAATTTCTCCCCCTTTGACATCAATGGAAAAGGGTCTAACTGTGCTCTTCCTCAAAACATAGTGTTGTTGATAATCCCCCCTTTGATGAACCATGCAAAGAGAAATAATGTGTCTATTGTGTTGCAACCATCAAGTCGTTAGAAATTTGTAAAACAAGTTTACTTGACTTGATCTTGTTGTCCTTGTCCAGGGATGAAGAAAGAATCAATGAAGCTCCCCCTGGATTCATGCCCTATCACTGAGATTTAGTGATATTATGTGGGAGAAATTACTCCCAACTTCTGCCTCAAATATTCAAATTGCTATGTAGGAAGAGGCTTGGTGAAAATGTTAGCCACCTATTCTTTTGTTGGAACAAACTCCATGCCAACCTCTTTTTCTATAACCTTTTCTATAATGAAGTGACAGTGACGCTCTTCAAAGTGTGTCACTGTTTGTGATTTGGGCATCACTATACCCTACAAAAAAAGCAAAAAATGGAATTTGAGCTAAAAATTGATTAATTTAATGGTATGCCCTCCTTCTAGCGCTAAAATGTGAGATGAGGATTGTTAGTGCGGTTCAATTATGATCGATCCATGATGAATCAAAGCATAGTTTACCCACTAAACTTCAATCACAAACAAGATCATTCAAATTGAAAGTTAAACTAAGCATTTATTGAAACTGAAAATTACAAACTATGAAAATAGTTAAATTCCTACTCTAACCCATTATCCTATTTTGGAATTGGTGTCGTGTTGATGTGGAACAATGACCCTTTCCCAATCCCATGATTAGTGAGCCTGTTTCAGTCAATTCTATGGAAGATAATTGATGAAACCATTGTGATAAGTCGATGAAAACCTAATTTATGCTAAACCAAACATGATACAAGCTAAATTAACATGATTCTATGCTAAAATTGATCTAATTATGCAATTGCTAAACTAAAATAAGCTAATTCTAAGTTAAAAGATGGAAACCCTAATTTATAAACAAACTAAGATGGATGCATGGAAGCCATTAATGGATGTTTTAAGCTATTATACAATTAAAATGAACTAAGATTAGCTAAAAGTGAGTAAAAGATGAGTGTGAGTGTAAGTGAATTCAACAACATAAGTTTGCTCTGAATGATTGATCCATTTGTCTCCAAATAGTGTTCTATTTATACGAGAGCAAATAAGAAATGGAGGGTTGAGATCAAAAAGCTTAATCAACAGTTTAGGATGAAAGGAAGAAAAGGCATGGATCATGGATTCTCATCAACATATGAGAATGCAAAATGAAATTTAATCAAGGGATCACATTGGTTCCAAACAAACACACTTTTGACATGCACACACAGGTTAAAGGTGACTTGCTCAAGAGGTTAAAGGTTAAAACTTGCATAAGAAGCCAAGAAAGATGATTGAAGGAGAGGGAATATTCCTTGGAATATTCATTTGGGTGAGGATAAAAGATATTTTTCAAATTAAAAGAAAGTTTTAATTGTGCAAATAAGGGATAAGGTGTTGATGTTTTAGTTGTGGGAGATATCCTTCTCTCAAAATCAGAATAATAAATGATATATAAATATTATTTTAAAGGCTGACCCAAGATGAAAAGTCGCCTTGGTTCTTGAATGAGGCTGACCCTTGTGAAGAGTCGCCTTACTTTGTATATATGGAAGGAGATGCTCATTCATTTGATCATTGATTTTTATTCTCAAGAGACATTCACACTTATCAAGGAGTTTGTGCATCTATAGCAGATCACATTATTGCATAAAGTAGATCGACATTAAGGAGAGATCATATAATTATGTATTTTCATCTAAGTGAGGTACGATTCTTTATTGCATCATATCGGCCTTGTGTGTGGCCAGATTGTAAGCAGATTTCTGATCCATTAAATTAAATATATAAGAGAGATATTTTGGCTGGGTTTTTCTCCCTTGAGAAGGAGGGTTTTGTCAGGATAAATTTTGTGTTCTTTGTTCATTGTATTAAATTTTCTTTTAATTTTCATTTCTGATTAAAACAACATGATGGTATCAGAGCGAGTTCAAGGGAAATTCGATCAAAAGCAATTGCAGATTTAAGATCACTTCTAGGTGTGGAGGAATTTGATTTTATTTTTAAGCTTCAAGTGCTTTCAAGGAGTTTGATATTTGAAGCTTCAACTTTGATAGAATATTGTTATAATATTGGAGCAACAAGACAATATAGAGATATTAGGAGGACTCGTGTCTAAAGGCAACAAGTCGGGTTTAGATATCACTGTGAGAACAAATCTAGAAGTATATGACTATGGTGTGGTTGTATATGGAAAATCACGAGCTATTGTTGGTGTGAGCGGATGTGATGGTACTTTGGTTTCTTGACATTGTTCTGAAGGTCTATGCAAGTTGTATTGGAGTTATGTTTTGGTTCTTGCTGAAAGCAGTGTGTAGGTTCTATGTTATCTCCTCTCATTTTTGTGTCATATGGGATATGAGTTTAATGGAATGCTTAGGTCTAAAAAAATAATGTTCATTCTTCAAGTCATATGAGCTTCTGCGCATTGGTGTAAAGTTTGGAAATTACCTATGGTGTATACATTTGAGGCTTCAGAGATTTCAGGGAACTCTATCATTTACATTTAACAATTGAGAAGAGACTATAAGACAAGCACCTGACTACATCTATTGACCAACATAAATAAATAATTATTTTATGTTTGAATAATGATCATGAATTTTATAGTTAATAATAATTCATGCAATAACATTGGGAATAGTGAATCATGTATGCTTCTAGCATTGATATTTCTCTTCAGGATAGTTTTGAACTATTATTAATCTCTCTAAAATACTTCCAAGACAGATCAAAGGATGATGAGAGATTTCATAAGGAATTCAAGGGAGGAAAATCTTGTTGCATCCTGTGAGGAAGACACACAGGCTGAAGAAATGAACAAACATGAAGACAACTTGCTACCATAGGACTGAGTTGATGGCACATAATTGGAGACGTTTCTTCGAAGAGGAGGAATTAACATTCAAAGGGAGTCTGACAATCCATTAGAGGCAACCTTGGACGGGGAGGTCAGAAGGTTGATACTTGGAGCTTCAGAGGGAGTCACATCATCATGACGATCTGTTGTTAGTGTATATTTCTCTGTGACGAAGAAGTATGAGGTGAAAGCCCTTGTTAGTGTATATTTCTCTGTGACGAAGAAGTATGAGGTGAAGGCCCTTGTTAGTGTATATTTCTCTATGACAGAGAAGTATGAGGTGAAAGCCCTTGTTAGTGTATATTTCTCTGTGGCGGAGAAGTATGAGGTGAAATCCCTTGTAGTGTATATTTCTCTAAGACGGAGAAATATGAGGTGCGAGCCCTTGTTCATCTCTAAGATGAGACATCACGTTGAGACACTCCGTGATGAACCCTTTGTACTTGTGTTTTTCCACACATGGGAGTAGCCATGGTGGAAATCATGTTGAGATACTCCATGACGACATCATATTGAGAGACTCTGCAATGGGCACTTGTACGTGTGTTTCTTTCCACACATGGGAGTAGCCATGGTGGACGTCATGTTGAGAGACTCCATGACGACATCACGTTGAGAGACTCCATGATGAACCTTTGAGCTTTCCACAAATGGGTGTAGCCATTGTGGGTGTCATGTTGAGAGACTACATGATGTGGATATCTAGAAGGATACCTCCCTAGCTAAGAGGGAGTGTTGATGTTTTAGCTGCGGGAGATATCCTTCTCTCAAAATCGGAAAAATAAATGATATATAAATATTATTTTAAAGGCCGACCCAAGATGAAAAATTGCCTTGGTTCTTGAATGAGGCTGACCCTTGTGAAGAGTCACCTTGCCTGTGAAGAGGCACCTTACTTTGTATATATGGAAGGAGATGCTCATTCATTTGATCGTCGATTTTTTTTCTCAAGAGACATTCACACTTATCAAGGAGTTTGTGCATCTACAACATATCATATTATTGCATAAAGTAGATTGACATTAAGGAGAGATCATATAATTGTGTATTTGCATCTAAGTGAGGTGTGATTCTTTATTGCATTATATTGGCCTTGTGTGTTGCTAGATTGTAAGCATATTTTTTCTCCTTTAAATTCAATATATAAGAGAGATATTTTGGCTGGGTTTTTCTCCCTCGAGGAGGGTTTTCCCAGGATAAATTATGTGTTCTTTGTTCACTGTGTTGAATTTTCTGTTAATTTGCATTTCTAATTAAAACAACATAAGAAATATTTCATGGGAATATTCCCCTTTTGGAGGAAAATTATATTAATTGTTAATTAAACAAGGTTTAAATACACAATTAGGGGATTAGAAGAATTAAAAGGGTATTCACTAAATTAAATGATTTAATGAATAGGGAAAGGTGAAAATTATATTTAATTAAATGACTTAGGGTTATTTAGTTAAATAAGATGACTTGGGAAATTAAATTAAATAGTATGATTTATTTAATTTAATGAGATGAAATGCTAGCGTGAAGTGGGATGAATTAACCTGATTTGATGAATTAGGTTAATGGATGAAACTGATGCAATTAATTAATTAGCTAGGCTAATTCAATTAATTAAGTGAAAAGAGAATGGGTTTAAAGAGGAAGTGATGTTAGTAAACTTGTTTCAAGTGCATGATATCATCTAGGACATTTTTTTCAGTGTCTAAACTTCTAATACTGCTTCACTATCCATACTACCTTCAATATTTGTTCTTTCCAGTTTACCTTCTGAATTAGGTTCTTCTAAAATTTCATTAGTTGGTATGGTGATGGTGTTTATGGTCTAGTCATTGTTTTCATCTTCTTTGGAATTTACTTCTTCTATGTAGGGTCCTTTGAGTTTTTCCCTAAGGGAGTGTGGACCACCCTTATGTCATTTTGCAAAGGATATTTCTTCCTTTCGAGAATCTAGAATTCCCTTGGAATATACACACCATTTGAGCCCTAGTAGTGCATTGAATGAATCAAATGTTTCCTTCATAGTAACCACCTCAAAATCTACAGATTGTTTCACTTCTTTTACATTAACTTCTACATTTTTCTAGGAACCCATTGTTTTCATTCTGGTCTCATCTACCAAGTTGATATTGTAAGGTGTAGGTTTCAATGTCGGTTTTTGTTGGTGTAATTAACTATTTAATTACACTTACATAAGTTTACTTAGGTATTTAATTATATTCCTAAGTATCATTTACTAGGTGATAGGTTCACATGTTTACTTAATTAGGATATAAAATTCTTTCTAGAAGGATGAGTTGTCCTTTCTAGAAGTCTTATCTTATCTAACATCATTTCCTAGGTAGTTAGTTAGTTGTCACATGTCATAAGATTATGACACATGTCAACATAATATTACATACTGCATCTCAACCTTGCCTATATAAGCAAGGCTTCATATGTACTTTGCCATATTCAGTTTGACATTCTTGCATCTTAATGATAGCATAATATTTCTGCCATTTCTCTCTTGTGGAAGTTATTTTGTCTTGCAGGTGATCCTGGGGTGTTTGAGGAGTTCACCATAAACTCCTACATGGTATCAGAGCTTCAGTGTTGCATACTTCTTCTTAGATCTGAGGGATCAATCTTGGCGTGAAAGTTTTGTTGGGTGTGAGTTGGGGTCTTAAGAGCCTCACCATTGAATCTAAGGTGTCAGAGAAAGTCAAGATTGGCTTTCATTTCGTCAAAATTTGACATATTTTGTCAAATCTACAAGGGTTTAAAACCCAGTCGTTTTTATTGGAGTCATTTTTTTATTTTTTTCTTAAAAAATCCAACTTCCACTCATTTGTAGGAAAAACGATTTCTGGGTTTTGTAGCCAAGATCAAAATATCAATTGGGTATCTTTTAGATTTTGCATATCTTGCACAAATATGAAGAAAATTGCTGTACAAAAAGTGCTACAAGTCATTTTTTCTCCTAGTTGAAGGTTAAAAAAATCATTTTTCATCTTCTGCTTGCTAGATCAAAAAAATGATTTCTGGGTTTTGTTTTTAGCATCAAAATATTTTTGGGTTTCAGTTATTGTCTACAAACAATGAGCATATTTTTCAAAAATCAAATCAAAAGTAAACTTTTTTTTGCTAGAAAACCCATTTCATGTAGGCTAAATTTGGCTTTTTTGAAAAATTCATAACTTTTGGCCATGGTGTCCATTTTCAGCAAAAAAGATATCGACAAAAAGCTAGTTTCGAGCACTTCATAGTGGTGTAGACTATTTTTTTAGATTTTGTCACCTACACAAATTTGAGGTTATTTTTCATCATGGAGGCAGATGTGAACATTCATTAGTGCATGCACTATTTCCTTTTTTGTTTGCAATTTCTTTGCACTTCATTTCAGTTCTAGATCATTTTGTCAATCAACTGTTGCTTCATAGATTCCAGAGTTGTGCCAGTTTGCTAGTTTTCTAGTGTTCCTTGGCATCGGGTCTATTGTTGCCTTTCATGATTCCGATTTGAGTCCTTGAGTGACTCTAATATGGTTTCTAGCAAACAGAAGTATCTTTCCTTGCTTGTCGAATTGAGGATTCCAATGTTACTCCACAGTGTACTTCCAGTGCTTCTCTTGCAGCAAGTTATCTCATTATGGGGGGCTAAATGGTCTCTCTTTCCATGGACTTTGTGTGGATGGAGATTGATTGAATTTGTGATGGATATCATTATTGTATTTCATCTCTCTTTTGGGGAGGATTTTTGTCCCATTGGGTTTTCTCCTTTTCTCCGTTTGTGAGAGATTTCTATGCATTGCATTTGTACATGGGTACCTAACATGGCCTCATAGTCAGGACCCATCATTGCATCATTTGTATAATAATTTCCTTCCTAAGTTGCACTTATGGGGGGTGTTGGTGCAATTAATTATTTAATTACACTTACATAAGTTTACTTAGGCATTTAATTATATTCCTAGGTATCATTTACCAGGTGATAGGTTAACATATTTTCTTAGTATATAAGATTCCTTCTAGAAGGATGAGTTGTCTTTTCTAGAAGTATTATCTTATCTAGCATCATTTCCTAGGTGGTTAGTTAGTTGTCACATGTCATAAGATTATGACACATGTCAACATCATATTACATACTACATCTCAACCTTTCCTATATAAGTAAGTCTTCATATGTACTTTGCCATATTCAATTTGGCATTCTTGCATCTTAATGATAGCATGATATTTTTTCCATTTCTCTCTTGTGGAAGTTATTTTGTCTTGCAGGTGATCCTGGGGTGTTTGAGGAGTTCACCATAAACTCCTACAGTTTTCCTAGGTATTACCATATTCTTTTAGGAATTAAATTGAAATTTGATCCTAGGTCAACCATTACTTTGGGGATCCTTCTTTGGTGGATTTGGAGTTCAATCATGATTGGCCTCATTTTCCAATGTTTGTCAATGGTTCTAAGTTGTGTTATGTTTTTCTTATTCCAATATTTACCCAGTTATCTTAGTTTGGTGAGCAAATCCTGTTGTCCGGCTAATCTTACAAACTTTTTAAGGACTTTCACTTTTGGTTCTATGAAATAGGTATTTTCCATTCTTTCTCTATTTTGTTCTTGTTCTAGAATTTGTTTGGTTTGTTTTACTATTTGGTTATGTTCTTTCATGAGGTGGAATTCAAGCTCTTCACCGAAGCTTTCCTCTTCTTTTGAGGTATCTTCATTCATCCTTCTGGTGTATGTTCCTTTCCTAGTTACTACTGCAATCTCGTCCTTTTTCCTAGATCTGGTTTTGTCCTGATATTCATTCTTAGTGCTATCTTTGTCTATTATATTATCCTCTCTACCTATCTTTCGATGTCTAACTCCTTCTAGATCCCTAAGTGTTTTCCATAGGAGTTTGGCCCCTTTTGTGTTACTTGAATCCTATTTTTTGTCTTTTTGTGTATAATGATGATGTGTTTTCTCACAGTGGAATGTATCATGGTCCTCTTCTTCAAAAAATCCACATTATTTCTTGTAATCTCCCTAACCTTCAATAGTGAAGTGCCTTGGTTTTCCATAGTTGAAACAAGTAGCATATGCTCTTCTTCCTCTCCCTTGGTTGCGACCTCTTCCTCCTCGATATGGGTCATTATCACCGTATGGTCTTGGTCCTTGGATGGTGTTGGAAGCTCTCTAGTTCTACCATAATGGGGCCCTGTATCCATGGTCCTATGCATATAAGGGTCCTTTTTCTAGTCCTTTTACATATGCCATCTCCCATTTGTAGTTTGGTTCTTCTTTTACCTGAAATTTATGTGATGGGCATTATGATATTTCATGATTGTCCCTTTCTCCACATACCCCACAATAGATCGAGCTAGGTTTTCTAACTGTGTGGAGGTCTACCCTTAAAGTGTTTTCCTTCTCTTCCCCTATTTCCATTAGGCATTCATTTTGGATGGCCTTCCCTACCATAATATGAACAACATATATTAGGTCTTTGCGGACCAATCTCTTGTTTTATAAGTTCTTGCCTCAGTCGTAGCTGGTCCATTTCTAGCTATAACCTTTCCATTTTTCAATTTTCCTTCTTTTCTATTTCCCTCCAGGACTGTCCTTCTATTTGGCATGCCAATGCCACTAATTTTGAGTATGAATTGAAGTTTCTTCCATCCAAATCCATTCTTAGTTCTAGAGTTATGGTTCAAAGGAACCATTCTCTTTTTTATTTATCATTTAATGGTTCATCCAATCACCTAACCACCTTCTTAAACCTTTTGTCAAACTCTAAAATAGACTCGTTGTCCCTTTGGGACAGTTCTCTTAACTTGCTTACTCCCTTTGCTGTGGGTTCTAGACTATCAAAATTTTCTAAGAAATCTTTCTTTACTTCATCCCAAGATTTATTGTTTCGAGGATATGATTTCTAGTACCATTTAGTGGTTCTTATCTCAAGGAATTGATGAATTCAAACAACTTTATACTATCTCCTTATTGGTTCTGGCTCTACTATATGGTTTCTAACAAGAAGATGTGTTATGTAGCATTACTAGTATCCCTTTTGAATATTGACATTTTTTTCATCATGGCCATATCTTCTTCTGATGAACTTCCTTCTATACTTGTGATAATACTTTCCAAACTAAATATGGAACTAGTTTCAGTGACACTTTCTACTCATTCGTAGTTGTTTTGTTCCTTCATATTACTCCACTCAATGGATTGGTTGCTTCCATCTACAACACCCCAATTCACTGTATATGTTGTCCATAGATTTGATCTCTTACTTTCTTTCCTTTCTTCATTTGTCTCTATATGTATTCTATCTGGCTTAAGGGGTGACTCCTGGTCTGGGGACGATGCTTGTTCATCATACCTTTTTATTTGTGACTCCATATTTTCATTAGTCATTGATATTATCTTATTTTTGGTTAAAAAAACTCCATATTACTCCACTCAATGGATTGGTTGCTTCCTTCTACAATTCCCCAATTCACTGTATATGTTTTCCATAGCTCTGGTCTCTTATGTTCTTTCCTTGCTTAATTTGTCTCTATATGTATTCTATATGTCTTAAGGGGTGACTCCTGGTCTAGGGATGATACATGTTCATATATTTTTATTTGTGACTCCATCTTTTCATTAGTCATTGAAATTATCTTATGTTTGGTTAACAAATCCTTAGGGTTAGGTTTCACCATTTCCTCCTTTCGTTCTTCTATGGTATCTTTGGCTTCTGACTCTTTCCCTCTTTCTATCTTTCCTTTGGCTGCACCCACATCGGTTCACTTAGCAGCACCCTTCTTGGTGCGCTCCATCCATGTTCTTAATATTCACTCTGCCATTCTACCCACCTTTTGCTTCTCTTTTATTTATATTTCCCTCTTGTGGTACCTTTCTTCTCTTTCCTAAGTTTGTTTTATTTTCATCTCTTTCGCACTCATCTCCATTCCTGCTTCAATGATCTTAGTTATTTCTTTTCACATTTTGGTTTTCCCTTTTCCCCTATATATTCTTAGTCTGGACTTTTCTCTTTCCTCTATATCATAATTTTGGAAGGTTTATTATAAACAGTCATATATTTTCAAGCACCTCTAAGATCCTCCCCCCTTTCCATTCGTCATCCCCTAATGGCCTACCCCCCTCTCACAGAGGCAGCCCTTAGGATTTGGCGAGTTTTAATTTTGTACCAACTTCCAACATCTTCTATGCCTCCAATTTCTTTACTTTTCTCTCCAGGGTCTCGACAACAGTGTCACATTGGTGGTTTTTATTGCATCAAAAGATCGACCTATCAATGCCCGATACAACCGCCAAATTTATGTAAGATCCACAGGAGGCGGTTAAGCCATGTCACAAACCCAAGCGTCATGCTAGACAAGGAAGACCAAGGGACACACCATCTTGCAACAATCCCCCCCAGTGCAAGTGAGGGATTTTAACCTGTGACCTCGGCTCTGATAACAATTGTTACATTGGTGGTTGTCGTTGCAACAAAATATCAACCTGTCAATGCCTGATACAACCGCCAGATTTATGTAAGATCCATAGGAGGTGGTTAAGCCATGTCACAAACCCAAGCGTTGTATTGGACAAGGAAGACCGAGGGAAACACCATCTTGCAACAAATAAAACCAATGTTGGCAAGAGAAATGGGGCCAGTATAGTCTGGAAAGATCTTTAACCTAATATTCCTTTAATAGTCAGTTTATACCCCAAAGGATATAGTAAGAGAAACAAGCATGCAGTAGCAATCTATGGGGAATTCATAATATATAGTAGTATATTCAAAAAAAGAAATTATTCATATACCCATAACGCACATGTATTTCACTATAAATCCTTTTGGTCTATATACGTATGTCATAACAGGCACATAATGGGTATGTCTAGTCTTTGCTCTAGTATTATATATTTTGTTACATATGTCTTCCATCATGTATCTTTCTATCACCTCTATCATATATTCCCTATCTATTATATATAACATATATACATTCTTTCAAGGGTTGTTTCTCCTACGTAGTTGTTGTCCCTTTACCGATACCATGGTGCTCTATTGGTCTACTACTAGTATGCTCTATTTTTCCCTTTGAATTGCTAAAATTAGCCATATGGATGTGTGGTGATGAACAAGGCTCAAATGAAGAGAACATACTCTTTGATGAAGCCATATGATATGAAGCTCCTAAATCTAGTATCAACCTTTCTGAATTAGATTTTATAATTGTAACAAGTACTTTCCCCTTATGACTCTCTAAATTTGATGAAGAATAAGATGAAACCCTTGACATTTTTGAAGGAAAATTGATTTGATTCTTTTTAAGAAAATGCTTCAACTCATCAAGTTGTTTTGAATAACATTGATGTTCATCATCCCCTATTTTGTTGCAATATGCATAGTTAGGATTCTCCTTCTTAGATGACTCCCCTTGTGAGAGAGAGGATTCAGATTCTCTAAGTAGCTTGTTCTTTTTATTATTTTTTTGTTTTTGGGATTCCTTGATTATTTATGTACCTTAGGGTCACTAGCCACCAATGCGTGTGACTTAGAAGACTTGATTAGACCCATATAAATTATATTTGCTTCCTCTTGGATTAATATGTTTGCAAGGCCATCAAACTTGGGATCAACATATGATGCTCCCATAGAAATTTGATGGGTATGAAAGACATAAATAAATATTGAATACTCAAGACTAAGCTTGGATAACACATTAAGAATCAATTGTAAATCTTCCTTAACAATATTATGATCTTTTAATTATGTTCTTAGTTGCTTAATCTTGGTTGTAGTCTTGGATGTGGTAAAAAAATTTACAAGAAAAATTTATCAAATCTTTGTCAATTTGACATCTAATGTAGAGGAAGGACTCTCAATCAACAACCTAAACACTTTCCAAACAGGGTTTCAACACCATTTGTGTAAATGTGTAGCCTTGCTCATACTTGGCACTTTGCTCCTAAGCCTTAAACATGGGGGGAAGAAATCTAATGGAACTACCTCCTTGAGAATAACATGGAATATGAACAACTTGGATGATGAAGACCAGCTACAACACATTTCAATGGTTTCTAGCCCAACCTTAGCCAACCTATGCACATATGTGTTCAACCACAAACAACCTAGTGCATCTTAAGACCTTGAAACTGCAACAAGAGGGAATTCAATAATGGAACAACATATAACATGATATTATAGAACTTTTTAGGCCCCAAAAACATTCCAACATGGTTCTACACCCTTCCATTAACGAGTAATGCATAGATTGTTCATAGCAACAAGGAACTAGGTTATTTTGAACTTTTTACACACAAATGCAAGCAAACTATCACTAATATCCCCATCAAAATTGAAAAATATGAATTTTACTTTAAAGGGTTTTTAGAACATATCAAAACAAATATCTTCACCAATTTTTAGAAAATTTAGACAGTTAAAACAAAAGATATGAATTTTTAATTATTGTTGGAAACCCTAGGCAAGGTTCAGACCTACACTCACCAAAATTGCAATATCTTGCACAAAACTTGATGAAATTATACCAAAAAAAAGCATTTGAAAGTTATGACTTCCCTCCAACTTCTCCAAGTGGTTTAAGGACTGTACCTATCCATACCAGTCTGTAACGTGTGAATTATAGTCATTGTTCACAAAAAATGCAATATAAAACATGGCAAAATGATGCTTTTCTCATTCCAACTCCATCCAACTATTGAGGTTGATATTACAAGGAATATTTAACATGTATCCATAAATATAAACTGAAAAAACCAACCTCTAACTCCTTGTTAACACTAATGCCCACATTTACACCTTTTTGACAACTTTTGACAACATTTTGCAATTTTTTGCAACTTTTACAATATGACTCCAAAATACCATAGAACATCATGAAATGACTTAAAATGACTCAAAATGGTCTTGAATGACCTTATTGATCAAAACACATCAAAATGATCTTAAAAAAATAATTCAAGGTGATGCTCCTGCATCATACTCCCAAGGGAGAGATAATTTGAGGTCCACCTCAAATGATGGTTTTATTTTCTTTCACTTCTTACAATTGTGTTGCATACAAAGTTGTTTTATGAACTTCTCATGATCCTCTCCATCCTTGGATTGATCTTCTCCATGTTTCTTGTTCTTAATGCTTTTGTTTTGTGCTTGCTTTTTGTGCCTCCTCCTGACAATCTTCTTCTCAACAACAAGACTCCAAAAGTCTATTTCCCTTTCATATGCCTCATTACTATTTTCCATTTCTTCATCCTCTTCATTCTCTCCTTGGTCTTCACCTATACAAACATTATCAACAACATGCATTGGATAAAACCCATGAGGCAAAGTTACCTCTTCACTAGCTCCTTGGGCTTGTTGACTCGGTTCTTCCTTGATCTCTATTATACCCATCTTCTTATCAACGGTCTAATCATCACCAACCCGATGTTTTATTTAGTGTACCTCTTGCCAATGGACCTTTGCATGTGTTTCTACTAGAAAACATTGCTCTTCCATGATATCTACGCTTGCTTGAAAACACTCTTGATCTTTCTTCATGTCCATGACAATGAATGTCTCTTCTTCCTTTGTTTCATCTTCTCTTTTCAAAGTAACCATCCGTTACCTTCTTATTTTTTGAATAATCATTTGTATGGGCCACTTCACCTTCTTTCTCATTGGCCAATGCCAAACATTTTCTTGAGATGCTTCCTCAAGACATTGTTGTAATACAAGCTTAATACATTTTTCAAACTCTTCCATTGTCCTATCAATCTCTGCAACTTGGCTTATCCTATTGTCTGTCATCTTCCCCTTCTGAGTTTGTTGCTGCATCTTCTTGTCTTTGTGATACCTCACCTAGGTTTCCTTTCCTTTTCCTCACTGCCTAGTCTTTTGGCATCTAGGTTCTTCATTTCAACCTGTAAAAACTAATACACAAAATTCCAAAACTTCCCTTTCCCACATCTTTGGGATCTGATACCAAAAATGATACAGAGGAAGGACTCTCAATCAACAACCTAAACACTTTCCAAATAGGGTTTCAATACCATTTGTGTAAATGTGCAGCCTTGCTCATACTTGGCACTTTGCTCCTAAGCCTTAAACATAGGGGGAAACAATCTAATGGCACTCCCTCCTTGAGAATAACATGGAATATGAACAACTTGGCTTATTCAGACCTGCTACAACACATTTCATTGGTTTCTAATCCAACCTTAGCCAACCTATGCACAAATGTGTTCAACCACAAACAACCTAGTGCATCTTAAGACCTTGAAACTACAATATGAGGGAATTCAATAATGGAACAACATATAACATGAGATTCTAGACCTTTGCAAGCCCCCAAAAATATTCCAACATGGTTCTACACCCTTCCATCAACGAGTAATGCATAGATTGTTCATAGCAACAAGGAACTAGGGTTATTTTGAACTGTTTACACACAAATGCAAGCAAAATGTCACTAATATCCCCTTCAAAATTGAAAACTATGAATTTTACTTTAAATGATTTTTATAACATATCAAAACAAATTTCTTCATCAATTTTTAGCAAATTTGGACGGTTAAAACAAAAGCTATGAATTTTTAATTGTTGCTAGCTAGGCAAGGTTCAAACCTGCACTCACCAAAATTGCAATATCTTGCACAAAACTTGATGAAATTATACCAAAAAGAAAGAATTTGAAAGTTAAGACTTCCCTCCAGCCTCTCCAAGTTCTTTCAGGATTGTACCTATCCGTACTAGTCTGTACCACTTGAATTACAGTCACTATTCATAGAAAATGCAATATAAAACATGGAAAAACGATGCTTTTCTCATTCCAACTCCATCCAGCCATTGAGGTTGATATTACAAGGCATATTTAACATGTATCCATCAATCCAAATTGAAAAAACCAACCTCTAACTCCTTGTTAACACTAATTACCACATTTACACCTTTTTGACAACTTTTGACAACTTTTTACAATTTTTTGCAACTTTTACAATGTGACTCCAAAATACCATAGAACATCATGAAATGACTTAAAATGACTCAAAATGGTCTTAAATTTCCTTATTTTTGAGTTATTGGATGAAAGGAATCTTAATGATTTAAATCACTTACGAACTTATCAAAATTGTCTTTGTTGTAGCTATAATAAGAAGATAAAAAGTTGAAGGTTTGAAATTGGAGACATGGTCCTAAAAGAGAATCAAAAGAATCAACAAGATAGAAACAAGAAAGGAAATTTTGAACCTAATTGTTTGGGACCTTTTATCATCATAGAAAACTATGGTTTTAGAACTTATAAACTTGCTACACCTAAAGGAGAACCTTTGGAAGAACCTATTAGAAAAATTCATCTTAGAAAGTTTTATGCATGACCCTTAAGGTATCCTAGCAGTTTGTACATATTAGTCTCATCATTGCATTCATAGTCCATCCCATTCACCTATTTGCATCTCATTTTCCTATCATTAGCCATTTGCATGCCATTTTCCTTGTTCATCATGGCTTGGTTGGTTGTATCTATCATTTTCATATGGCTATCCTATCATGTCCCTTATCTATGTCAGTCTTGCATTGCCTAGCTGGGGGAACCTCTTGCCTTGACCTTGGTTTTGGGTTGGATTAATGTATCTTGAAATCATATGCAAATCTTAAAATAATGAGCTTTAACGAAAATCATGAGTAAAATAAATGTTAGTTGTTGAGCTAAATATTTGGCTTGCATAGCTTGTTGCCTATATCTTTCGGTATCACTATCAAAAAAATTTAATGTCCTAATAGAATTATTTCCTACGATGGGCATTATCTAAACAAATTTGAGGTCCTAAAGGATGCATCCTTCCTACAATGGACCTTATCTATCAATTTTGGGCTTATCTTGTGGCAAGAGATATGTTGGTTATTGATTTTGTTTCTTAGTTGCTTTTATTTTGCTTTCTTGGTTTTATCTTTTCTATCCCATGTGCTTGATGAAAGCCTATCTTAATATGCCTAGAGAAACTTTGGTCATGGCATGAGTGCCTTCTTTGGTGTGTTTTATTTATTTTATCTTCCATTTTCTTAATGAAGGATTGTATCTTAATGTGCTTAGATCAAGTTGGGTTTAGACATGACCTTCTTTCTTTGAATGTTTGCATGTGTGTTGTGTGTATGTAAGTTGGGTAAATGACAAGAGATATCCACTTGCTAAGGTTACCCTTCAAAGTAACATGTCTTGTTTATTTTTCCTCATTTCTTTGCATTTTATATATCATATTTTATTACATCTTCTCTTTATAGGTTTTATTTTGATATTTAATCCTTGGCAGATAATCTTGATTTTGTTGCATTCACAAGTGTTAGTATGCATCATAGTATCATAATCATAACATGTGCATCATAATCATATATCATAAATCATGGCATCCATCATCATCATATATATATGCATGTTCATAGTAAATCATTATCATCATAAATAATCACATCATAGTAGCATAAAATGTCCATCATCATAAATCATAAGCATCACATAAATTAAAAGTGACATGTACATATATAGTGTCCATCATCAATGTCATCAATGTTGTCATATAATGCAATGCCTATATATGGGTTGCATGAGCATATCAATACAAATATATACAATGGCCCATAAGAATAGTGTCTATATAAATAATGTACATGAGAATCAAATTTATACATCATAAATATACATACATACATACATACATACATACATACATACATACATATATATATATACAAAGGTGTGTGCCCAATCCTAAGCTCCCTCCACCTAAATGGGATGGAGATCCCTTGGCCCCTCTTGGTCTTGGTGGTGGTCATGGTGGCCCCATGCTCCCCACACTCCTCAATCCTCTTGATCTAGCTGCCTTAGATTGGCTTTGGTACTACGTCCATGAGGAGTAGGGTGGAGCTTGTTGCTTCTTAGGAACGTCTCTCTCATAGTGATCCTCCCTAGTGATCCTCCCTAGTGATCCTCCCTAGTGATCCTCCCTAGTGATCCTCCCTAGTGATCCTCCTCACCTCTACCATGATCTGTTGGGCTAGTATACCTACAGTTGCCTTGACCTATAATCTTCTTTCCCTCTCGACATTCCTCTTTATTTGGCTTATGCTAGTTGTACCTCTAATTGCTACTGCTTAGCTCTCTTTGTATCCCTCTCTCCTGTGATTTGGGCTAACTGAGCTCGTAGCCCATCTCTCCATGGTCACCTATGTAACTTGTGTATACAAGTTATCCCTCTCGGCTCTAGACTAGTCACGATCTCCTCTAATCCTCTATATTTGTTGTCTTACCTCATCCCTCTTTGACATGCAGTGGCTATCTACACTTGTGAATCCTCCTCTCCCTCTCCTCTTTATGCCTCAACCTGTACCTCTGCTTGTACCAAAACATGTGGTGGCCCTTTCTCCTCACCAGCCTTTGTTAAACCTACCAAGTGTTATACTCAACTATAGTGATCATACCAAGTGTCTGATGAAATAAATCACCTTGAAGAGCTCAAAAAATGAAACCCAACACAACTTGAACGAGTGAAAAAGGAGCTCATATGCTCAAGTTATGCCTGGTCAAAGTTGTCAAACTGGGTATATAGGCTAGTTAGAAAGACAAAAATTTCACAATCTCATAATTTGACAAAACCAACAGCACCTTGAAGAGCTAAGAAAATGGAACCCAACGCAACTTAAACAGGTGAAAAAGGAGCTCATACACTCAAGTTATGTCCAGTCAAAGTTGGGGACAAACCGGGTACAAAGGCTAGTCAGATAGGCAAAAAATTTCATAGTCTTAGAATCTGACAAAACCAACATCAACATGAAGATCTTAGAAAACAGAACCCAACACAACTTGAACTGGCAAAAAAGGAGCTCATACGCTCAAGTTATATCCGATCAAAGTTGGGGTCAAACCGGGTACAAAGGCCAGTCAGAAAAGCAAAAAAATTCGTAGTCTTGGAATCTAACAAAACCAACATCATCTTGAAGAGCTCAAAAAATGGAACCCAATGCAACTTGAACAGACAAAAAAGGAGCTCATACACTAAAGTTATGCTCGGTCAAAGTTGGGGTCAAACTAGGTACAAAGGCTAGTTAGAAAGGCGAAAAATTTCACAGTCTCAAAATCTGATGAAAGCAACATCATCTTGAAGAGCACAGAAAATGGAACCCAACGCAACTTGAACGGGTGAAAAAGGACACATACCACATGATGCATATCATGGTATAGGTGGGAAAGGACACATTTTCCCCAAGCATATACTACTCCCTCCTCGAGCTCTTGTCAAGTAATAGAACCCCATTAATAATCCCTACCATCGCTAATAGAAGTGGGTCAAAGTGACCCATCACCCAGTTAAGATCCATCGAGCTTCATCCTCAATGCCTAGATCATCCATCATGAAAACTTAGCTCAATGCACTCTCACCATGGTCACTATCATAGATGACCCTCTCTCCTTGGATTAATATCCAAAGAATCCTTCAAATATCCTCCAAAGTAATATTTGCCTCTCCTATGGGTAGCATGAAAGCAATATGATTGTTATTCCACCTCTCTACCAATGCAATCATCATGGCTTTATGGGCCTTGATGTTTGGCATGTGTGTAACATGCCATAGGCCCACAACTCCTAGAAATGCCAGCTCCATCTCTGTCAATTATGGTACTAGTTGCACGGTAATAGGATGTATCTCCCGTGATTGGATTCAGTCACCCTCATCTTGCATCCATTAGTCACACATCATTACCCTTTGCATAAGTACATAAATAAAAAAAAAAAATATGTATTCATTTTGGCTCCCTAGTTTAACCCTAGCCAATTGTGTAACTTCTTGCCAATTGTATTGCATTTTTATCCATTTGCATAATTTTGTGAACTGTGTTGCATATACCATCATTAGCATTATATTTATAGCTAGTTATGCAATTATACCAATTGCACAACTTTGTGTTCCATTTGTGTTGCAATTCTTTACATTTGTGTAGCTCTACTAGATGCACCACTTTACCATCCATTTGTGTTATGGTTTTAACCATTTGTGTTGCATGTCAATAATGTCACATTTCTTAGAAAATGTTCCACACTAGGCCATTTACACACCACTTTTGACCAATTGTGCAACATCATGCCATATGCATGATGTTGGCCCAAAAGGTCACTTTTAGTTCAAGCTAGTTCTACCCTCCATTAATGACCCTATATCTACCTGTCAAGTTCCTAGGGATATGTGCTTACTGATGGTCTTGCGCTAGCTGGTTGTCCAAATGATCGAACTCACTCAACTCAGTGTGTAGCCCTTGGAATACCCACCATCTTGTCTACTGCTCAACTCTGGAGTGCTTTGGAGGCTCCAGATCTTTGAGTGTGTGAGAGTGCAAGTGAGCTCTTTTGGCCTTCCCAACCCTATTTGTATCCCTTTTAGCCCTAGGATTTCATCCTTGATATTTTTCCAACTTTATTTTCCTATTCTAGTATCTTTTTCTAGCCTTTTTGTCAGTCTTATCTTGTGTTTCCTAGCCTATCCTTCTTGTCATGAGCTCGACCAAATTTTTTTTTTCTCTGGCCGATCTCTTGAGGGAGCATCATATCTCCATTCCATGCTTCATTGGGGCATATCATCAATCTTTTTCTTTGAAACAACGCTTTAAAACACATTGTCTCAAAGAGGGGTAAAATATAGACACCTAAAAATGACTAATGCATTTTCATATTGTCATTTCATCATTATCCTTACCATTTCTTCTATCTATAAAAAATTAAGCTAATATTTCCTCTTTTCATCATAAATAATTAAATGATTATTTAATTATCTTAATATTTTTATCATATCTATATTAATTGAATAATTTTTAATTATTTAATTAATTCATCATTTATCATTTTCCTCCAACATTAATTAAAATTAAAATTTAATTATCTTTGGTCCTCTATAATTAAATAATTTTTAAAATTTATTTAATTAGCTAACACTCCTCTTTTAAATAAATTAAAATATTTATTTAAAATAAATATTTTCTTCTAAAATAAACAAATTAATATTTATTTATTTCTCCAAGCTATCATTTTGAATTAAATAAATTTAGTTATTTAATTCTTCTAACTTTCCCTCCATCAAATTCAAATTTGGGCCTTACCCTATCTTGAATTTTCTTATCCATTGATCTAACAAATCAATCTCCACCATTGATCAAATATCAAATGAAGCATATAAATAAGAAGCTTTCATTTCATTCAAACTCCCTAGCACTCTTGTTATCAAAATCACCATAGCACTTTTATCTCTCAAGCATTATCAAGAATTTATCAGGCATTATCGAGAATTTATCATTATCATTGTCAAGCATACGTATCATTTATCATTGATAATTTATCGTTATCATTACATCATATTTTTTTTTTTTCATAGTTTGTTATTTTTAAGAGCAACCAACAATGGAGCAAATCAAGTCTTAGCTATGATGAATTTGCTTGTTATCTAAATTCTATATTATGAGTCAAGATCTTGAACTTCATTGCGTGATTGTGAAAGTGTGAGTTTTATACTGATGTTATTTGTGATTCACATGTTCATTATCCAAAGGTCCTATTCACACTAGTAACTTAAGTTTACTTAGGGTACCCATAAGATACTTATCACTTTATATCTCAATTCGTAAGATTAAAACACATGTCACAATCTTATACAATCCTATGTTCACCTTGGCCTAGATATAAACAAGGGGTTTTCTTTGTAATATCATTCATTCATTCAATCCAAATCATTATATTTTTGCATCCTTTTATAGAATAAAATTATTCTTTCATAGCCAATCTCTCTTGTGCTTTCATAAAAGTTTATAGACCTTGGGTGGCTATAATATTTAGCCAAATCTTGCATGGTATAGAGCACTGTATACCAACTCTTACAAGGACTCATACATTTCTCAATATGAAGGTTATATCCAACACAACTGGGCTTAATTTTTGTTGGTCCTATTAACCTAAAGGTCATCTTGAAAAAGAAAAATTAAACACCATACAAAGCCGATCCAAAGTAGACTAAATATTATAATTTAAAGAAATATTACGTAGACCCATGGTATAGGAACCATTGCATACTTTGTGTCTACTCATATTGCTAAAGAGTTGTGTCATCTTGATGCAAGGAAATATGAAACCATTTTGTAGAGTCTCATTCTTCTCAAATTCTCCTCCATGTATACAAGGATGGAAAATATGTACGTAGCTTGACTCTAAAAACATCATACTATAATTATCTTGAAAAATTGGAATATCAAAATGATATCTATCTTTCCTACCAACTTCCAAGATTAAGCCTTCTATCATAAGCATGATAACTCCTTCCATATATTCCCTTAAAATAAAGGGCTACCTTTAATGCTCACTACTGTGATGAAGGATCCCAAACACTTGCTTCATGGATATAGTCCTTAGCTCCACTAAATCTAACAATGTTACTATGAATTGGACTATCTAAATCATGACACAATACAATTTGCATGTAAGCTAAAAACAAAATATTATAGTCACAAAACTCCTCAAATATCCTCCAAATTAGTGTTATTACATATGGAATATAGTGGAGATCTTTGTCTAACATCACCTATCAAAGAAGCTTCCTCTAAATACACTAATCTAAAGTTATTCATGATTGAAATCATAAAAATCAACAATATATAAATGATGCAACAACTATAAAAATGATAAACTTGTCCAAGAATCATCCATTTGATCAAAGTAACATTGGTGGCAAACCATGTAAGAACTAAAAACTCTCCATTAGTAGTGACTATAATTCCTACTATAATGTAAGCTACAATACTCATGATTGTGTACCAACCAACTCGTATGCAAGTGTGAGTGATTGCAACAAGCCTTTCAAAGTTAGAAAACATTAAAGCAATAATATCCTAAGAGTACAATAATAATAAATCAACAATGTCACCAATATGTAGGCTAGATGTAACCATATAGTGATAAAAAAATCCTTCCATAAACATTTGTACATTTCTTAAACTCTTCAAAAATAAATCTCTTTCTCATCATGACTTGATTCAAGTAAGTGATTTCAATCCCCAATGTAGATACTTTGGAAAATAGATTGAATGTTATTGAAATCCACCCCTAATTGTATCCAAATGCTCCCAGATATCTTCCCAAGTATCATTGGATATAAAAATATTATCAACATTAATGAAATATTTTTTTTACTTACACAAATTTTGGCTTCTCTCTCCTAATTTGTAGTCATGATAATTACCTTGTATTCCAAGGACTCTTTTCATGTCACCCCAAACTCTGCCACTTGAAAGATGTTTCAAATCATATTGTATGTGGGTTGGAAAGTGACTGTAATAGTCATATTTGTCTTGAAATTTCCTTTCAAATAGTGATATATCAACTAAAATATCGACACTTAGTACTCTCAAATGACTAAACTTCTTACACATAACATGAGGCAAGAATATTTTCCCAAAACCATGGTTGTAATATTGCATTCTTTTAACCAAAATTAGAAATGTAATTATTAGAAACCACCTTGTATTAGATACAAACACCTCAACAATGCCAAATTTCCCAGCAAGTATAAAATTGAACTCTTTGGATTTATAAATCTAAAATATCTCATCAAAATAAAAAAAAACCATCTTAAATCCCTAATCATAACAATTTCTCCCAAACTATCAATATAAAAATCATCACTTTCTACCTCATAATTTAACACTTTATGATTCATATTCATAATTAGATTTGATTCATTACCCAACTTAGAATGCAAACTTTCATGACTACTTGTGTGAATCAAAAGTGTACTACATGAAACCTCAAGATGCATGAAAGTGAAATCATTACCATTTACAATTATCAAACCTCTTGCTACCCCAACTACTTGTTCATGAGAAGTTCCTATGTATGCGTTTTTGTTCATCCTCACTTTTTCCTCAAAGGTGGGGTATCATTGTAAGAACCATGTACATTGATCTCCCATAATCTTGTTAGTTATCATAACATAAAATTTAGAACATACCTTATTTTCACTCAAGTTTGTATTAAGTTGTTTGCTTATCTGAGTGTATAGAATGGTAAAACTATCAACAACTATAATATTAAATCCATAAAAAAAAGTTTAGACTTCATTAGTTTTTCAATATCTCCTTTTTGTGATTCTTTGGATGAAGTACCAAGATCCCACACCATCATGGATGAGAAATTTTGAAGTTGAGAGGAAGGTTCCACTTTCCACTTTGTACCCTCATCTTTTCATCATAGTTCTAAGAATACCTCTCATGATAAAAAAATATTGTGATGACATAATGTGAAGACGATGCAAAACATTCTTGATACTACTATGCTTATTTCTTGAGCTACAATCCCAAAGGAAATCAAAGTGTTTACATTCCTTTACCATAATTGGATTTTTTGGGATTTTCTTAACTTCTCTAACCTTTAGGTCAAACTAAATATTCTCCTTGAATGCATATCCATCCACAATGCTACTCTAAAAATTAATTAAAGGATCTCCATTTGGAAGTTTGAAGAATAGTTCATAATTTGGCATATCTTCCTTCATCTTGAACTCTTCACATCCATCAAGTAATACCTTTTCCTCTTTAAAATAACTAATGTTTTGTTGACACATGAAAATATTAGAAGTGAAATAAATACCTTTTAATATAAAAGGATTTTTACCTTTAACTTGCATGGTAAAATCTTTCTATTCTTCCTCATTGATTTTCTCACTTTCTTGTAGCTCTAGTTCTATATTTTCTTCCTCTTTTATGAATGATTCTTTTGAATTTTTATCCTTGATCTCCTCTTTAACAACTTTTAATTTTTATTTCTCACCTCTCGACCTCCTTATGTTGTTACATAGGCCTCTTTTATTTGGATACTTGTCTTTGAGTAAGTTCAAGCAATCATCAAAGAACAAATTATATTTGACACTATTAGACATTCTTTGATAATCATCAAGTATTCACAAGGCTTCAAGTTTGTGCCCTCATATGTCCTTTTGTATCTTCATAATCTACTTTTAAAGAGGATCTTAATACCCTCTCCTCTCAAATGTTATCTTAATACCCTACAAGATGACCAAATATTAACTCTAATACCACTATAATAAGTCAACTGAATTTTTCATTATGAATTTTTGGATCTGATATTCAATGGTCATCACATTTCAACAAATTTCATAAAAAGCATCACAAACAACTAGCTAGTCAACACTACAAATACATTGAGAATGACCAAAAATCTTGTTACTTATTAAATCATATAATTACTATTTTTACATGAATAAGGACTATTATAATAGTCAAAACCCCAACAACAATACAAATTTAAGATCTAGAACATAAACAACAACTTCTACACAAATTGGGTGAAATAAACATTGAATATTTTAACATTACATTGCCAAACTTCACCCATAAAGCACCAAAGAAAGATGAAACACTGAGGAATGATCCTTGATGCTGGAAAATAATATAAAAATTCTCACACAATAATTACAACAAATCTGAAATGACTACACCAAAAACTATCTAAAAATGAAACCATACAAATTGGGTATCTCACTTGAAACTCTTCGAAACAGTACCTGATTGGAAATATATTTTATTTAGCTCTTGGACATGATTGGAAGACATTAAATACTAAAAAAATCACTCTTCACAACAACAACACCTACAACATACTTCAAACAGATTGTAAACTTAACTATGCAAATAAATACACCAAATTGAAAGTTGCTGATTTGCAACAACCTATGAAGCTCCTTTGCACTTCTTGGATGAGAATTCCATCTTGAATCAAAGGGTTTTCATCCTTTGACTCTTAAAACTCACAAATTTTCATCCACAAGCCACAATCCTCTATGGGTTTTCATCCACATAAGGATATTGTAGAACATGGAGTTTATACCATGAAAAATTATGAAGATGAAATGGTAAAATATCCTGAAATGTGGCTTTGCCTGCAAATAAATAGAGGATCGAATCAAAATGCCCTTTTTTGGAATAAAAAATAAAAAAATATTTTTTTCATCATTTTCCCTCTAAATAAGCTCACCATCTTTCCATTACAAGATTCCTAACCAAAGTTGGACAATAGCTCCCCATATGCAAGTTGTCATAAAAAACCACCTCAAATAATTGATTGCTACCTAAACCTGGAGGCTACAAACCTCCTAATAAGAAATCTCATGCCCCATTTTTGGTTTCTATGCAAGCTATCATAAAAACCACCTCAAATAATTGATTGCTACATAAACCTGGAGGCTACAAACCTCCTAATAAGAAATCTCATGCCCCATTTTTGGTTTCTATGCAAGCTGTCATAAAAACCACCTCAAATAATTGATTGCTACCTAAACCTGGAGGCTACAAACCTCCTAATAAGAAATCTCATGCCCCATTTTTGGTTTCCAATACCAATAATTATTAAAATATATTTAATATTTAATTTTCCCCACTTGAACAACTTTAAAATATTAAATAATTGCGAGTTCAAAATATTGAATATTAAATAAAATTATTTTCCAGACTCCTTCCTTATCCCATGGAAAATATTAGAATGAAAATTTTCTTACACAGTTAAATTAAATAAAAATGGGACATGACATGTCATCATCCTAGGACTCTTGAGTACAAATTGGATATCTAAACTAAAGATTTGCATATACTAGTTTATTATTTACACAAACAATTGGTTGTTGAGCCAATTTTTTGAGTTAGAAAGGTCTATAATATATTCTAGGGCATTAAATTCCATATGTTTGAATTGTAATAAAGGTCAGATGAAGAGTGACAACTTTTAATGCATTTAAAATGATTTATAATGGTCTTCCCTTTGTTGTATATGGGTTAGTGTAGTTCTAAGATGAATTACTAAGTATGTCCATCACATGGAATGTATTCTTTTATTTGCATATAAATGAAATCTAGTTCTATTGATACTTTATTTGAAATATCTCTTTCATCTTTGTTGTTCATGACTTTGTTTTTTGATGGAGTAAGCATTGGTCCACATAGGTGAGGGATTAACCATCCCATCATCTAAGAACCATCCATCGTTGTTAGTAGTAGGAGTAGATTATGAATATATGAGAATACACATATTGTTCATGATTCAACATTACAAACTAGGGAAATATCTTAAGTAAACCCCAAACTATTAAATCATCAACCAATCTTGTCTAGTATGTTTGCGCCTTGCCATTGTGTATGAAATAATGAATGAAATCATCAAGAGGTTTATAATATTGCTATTATCTATAGGTGCATGTGCAAGGTGTTAAATCAACTATATAAGAGGTTGTTTAGTTGATCTTGATCTAATGATAAATACATGGATCAAGTGTACATTTGGGTATAACTGTTGATTGTTATAATATGTTAAATTTTTAGTGATATAAAAACCTATTAAGGATAACTCTAGGGATACGCTCCTAGGTTTATTCAAGCTTAATGTGTAGGAGAGTTTACCCACTCTCATAAAGTGACCTTAAACCTTTCTCAATATGTTGATAAACCCATATTTTACCTTCTCAATGACAAATCCCTAGTCTTCAAGGTAATAAATATTATAGGATTATGGATCTACAATTTTGGGATCCAATAGTTCACTTGAATGATCTTTCTTAGCTTTTTACTCATTTATGATAAATAAGGGTTAGTATTATTTAAAACTACTTATAAAGGGCCAATATTATCTTGCAAGGAGACATGCTCTCTTAGGTCAAAACCCATAAATATGTACAAAAGTTTGAAGATAACAAGAAAGGGCCCTACAATGATGTATGTAGTTTCATCACTCATTTTAGTGTATTAGATCCAAATGTTTCACTATAGATTGTTCCTTTAAAGATCTAAGTTGAGAGATGAGAACTACTAAAATGAATACTAATAATTACCTTTAAATACTAACACAAGAACAAATCACATAAATTTGTTCTTGGTTAGCTTAATGTAGGAAAATAAAGGCTGTTCGTTGACTAAATTTGAATTTTGAATTTTGAATTTTAAAAAGGTGAGGGTCAAGTCCACAACTATGTGACTAACCTCTTTATTTTAGAAATGACCCTATAAAGACAAACAATTAGATCTAAGCATATAATGCTGATATAGATAAATGTATGAATAAATATAATAAATACTCAAAATAGATTTATACTAAAATATGTACATATAAAAATAAAATTAAAAAACACGATTTTTTTTTTAATAAAAATATCTAAAGATTTGAAAAATAATTCCAAACTTCTTATAAGATAATACCATTATCACTAAATACTAAACTAAACCAAAAATGACATGGCCATGCAATTTCGCTATTACCTAGGATTATTTTATATAGAGGTGTTTTTACCTCTACAATATTAATACAAGAACCAACATATTTTAGCTTAACC
>VDFB02047230.1:65903168-65924424 GCA_007258455.2 Sequoia sempervirens | reverse complement strand
TTTTTCCAAATTCAACAAATTTTCACATAATCGGGTTTGTGCTCACCATCAAGATTGCATCCGGTTCAATATCAAGAAAATCGAAGACATGGGTAATGTTAGGTTCTTTATTAGCTTTCCAACGATGTAATTTTTTTCACTTTCTAACAATGTTAAACTTTTCATCCATAATTTCTTTTGTTTGTATGTCCGTTTTTCTTCAAAAAGTAGTGTTTGGTATTTTTTTTGCTATAAATTAACCGTTCATCAAAATTTGAAATAAATTACATTTTTAGAAACTAGAGTCCATTCTATAAATTTTAAAAATAATATTTTAAAAAATCTATTAGTTTCAAAAATTTAGGGGGAGCACGGCCAAAACTCGCTTTTTAGGAAGTGCCCACTTAGAAAATTAATAAAAAATCAAATATTCATTAAAAAATTATCATAAAATATCCAGTCCTTACTACATACTATTATCTAACTTTGACCAGAGCGATTTTAAAAATACTACAAAAAAGTCCATCGTGCTCGGTCACACAAGAGTTTATGTTATGTTTTTCTGACAGAAACAAAGCAATTTGTGTGTGTCCCTCTTTTGAACCCCTTAATCTCAACCATTTTCAAAATAAATTAGTAGTTTAGAAAGTAGACTCGGAGCATTGCGGTCCTTGTTTTTGTTCCATCAAGAAATTTTGAGTGTAGCTATCCTCAATTTTACGTCCAAGGTCAGTATTTCCTGATTTCAGAAAAAAAGTGGCCACTTAAGCCCCTTTTTTGGGAACCATCTTGGTGCACTTACCCACATGTGCAAAACAAAGAACTTCATTTTCAGTGAAAAACCTATGTTTAATTAAACTAAAAAAATATACATAATAAAACCAAAATATATTAAAATTATATTTGATGGATAACTCATTCTGAGGAATACCATCATCCAATTGGGTCTCTGAAGTTTCCTCCATTTTCATCCTCAACTCGAGCTTAGAAAGGCAAAATTTTGCAAAAAATTAGTAGCAGAGGGGGAGAAAGGGGGAAAAGGGGTGTTCGATCGAACCATTGTTCGCTCGAACCCCCCTAAACCCATTCGCTCAAATGGGGGTTCAAGCAAACCCTAGTTTGATCGAACACCTTCAAATTAATGTTCAAAAATGTTGGTCGAGTTGGTTTGAGCGAACTCTTGGCCAACGTCCACTCGAACCCTTGGTCGATGAATCCATTTTATTTTTTTATTTTTTTCCATATGCATACAAATACTAGCAATTGCACCTTAGTGTACAATAGGTACTCCGAAGAAGTGTGGAAGGTCAATTAGGATAATTTTTGGTCTATTTTTTGTATACATTTATATAGTACATGAGGTCAATTAGTAGGCCATTTAGCAAATGATTTTTTTTGTGCAACAAAGGTCTCAATGGAAAAGTGGTAGCTTCAAATAAACTATGCATCCACTTATAGGGATCCAAACATGATTGCAATAAAACCTTTGAATCAAGAAGATAATTAGGCTCCATTACCAATAGGCTCATGTTATGTTCACAATAAGAAGAGAGGGAGAGAGATAGAGAGAGAGGTAGGGATAGAAAGTGGGAGAGATAGAGGGGGGAAGAGCAAAAAAGAGAGAGAGAGAGGGGTAAGGAGATAAAGATAGATAGGAAGATAGAGATAGATATGTAGATGGAGAAGGAGGAGAAAATAAACTGAAGTTGTTTATAAGGTCATTGTTCGAACAAAACATTTGTAAAATTAGATTGGTCACAAATTCTTTAGTCCACTATTCCCATACTACTTATTTGAAATCAAAAATCAAACAAAATGCTAGGATCATTCCTTCACTCAAACAGTCTATGATATCAACAGTTACTTGGAACTCACAGATAGTTCAAGTATCTTTCCCACAACATATCCTCTAGATAAAGGAAGTGAAATATCGACCCTCATTTCTTACACATTTTGATTTCCAAAAAGTAGCCACATTCCAAAATAGCACTCAAGCCTTAGGGTTTTTTAGTTTCATAGCAAACCACCTCACAACACCATTTACACCTTATGACCATTTGGCGACCAATAGCTCCAATTCAACAACCAGGCCTTGTAGCACCAATTATTCGACCTAGTCTCACACACATTGAAGGTGCACAAACCGACATCATAAGTAGTTTGAGAACCTTTATATTTGAGAAAAATGAAACACCCCGTCAATTTCTCACCGCATCAATCATCTTAAATGAAGAGGAATAAAAAGCAAGCATAGCAGCCGGAAGACTCGTATTACTACCTCTTGCATTGCAATAGGTATGATCCTCTTGGAAATATAAACAAAGTAACCTTATGATAGGGTATTGAGCACCATACCATCCCCAAAACATGTCGATCTATTACCCAAATTACTCTTATCAAGGGTCACAACATCAAATAGGGCAAAAACAATAGGGATTTCAAAATCACCATCAAGGAATAAATTTAGAACATCAAATTTCCCTAGATAAAATTGAGAGAGATCTTGAGGAAATTAAACGAAATCAAAATCTGACGTATCACCAATGCCATGAGCAAAGTTGAAACATTACATATCCTCAACCAATAAACATTATTCCACAAACACCTCAATAAACACATCAACAACACTTCCAATATCCCCAATATCAAGAAATTTTGCAACACCAAGGCATACCTCAAGTGCAATATCAAAAGTACCTCAGACACAGTATCAAGGAGTTCAGCAAAATCAAGAGAAAAATAATCAAGAAAAGCCACAGAGGAAAGATTACCAACCAAGAAGGAAATTCACCCCTTTGGGAGAACTTTAGAAGTAATCATGCATGAACTAGTACAACAAGAACTTATCAAGATCAACGACAATCCAATTTATGGTGAACCAAACTTTAAACTCCTTTGGTATAACAAGTACAAACAATGTGAGTTCCACAAAATCAAGGGTCACCAAACGAATAGATGTGTTACACTAAAAAATCTCATGCAAGACCTCGTTGATCAAGGAGAAATAACTATTAAAGGTCCATCTACCAATGACAACGTGGACAATGTCTCAACCTCAAAAGTTGAAAACAACGATCAAGAGCTAACTATCATTGATCACATTGGAAATGTCTCTACATTATTTAGTGAGCAAGAGGACATACATCAAGAATTTATTCCCAAGCATGGTCAAACCCAATCACCCAAGGCTAGCAATGATTCAGTCCAAAATATTTTGACATCATCCAACCTCATGACAATACATATTGATGATCAAGAGACTCCTAAGCCCAAAACTTATACCCAATGCAGAAAATATAAGCCAAGAGCTATCACCCATATGCCCACAATTTGAGGAAATCCAAGGATATTTTATAGGAAATCCTTTCTTTGAAATTTATCCTTGTCAAGAAAGTGATCCAAAGCATATCAAAGATGATACCACACGGAGTCAAGATCAAGAGACCTTACCGTCAAAATATTACAATGATTTGGTAGATATCTTCCAAGACATCCAAGGCTTTCCAATAGAACACATCCATATACCAAGCACACATACATCTACCCATGAGATGCTTACTCCTAAAGGACATGTAGATGATCTTCATCCAGTACAAGAGTCTCATACTCTTGATATCATTACCAAGGATCAAGAGTCAGTTACTCTCAACATATTTACACCTAATCAAAGCACAGTAGAATCTATAGACCTATCAAAAAATGATCAAGAAGAAGCATTAAGATCAGAAACATCCTCCAAGATGGTTGAAGACATAAAGCATGAAAATATGGAATAGAGTATCTTAAAATCAGCAAAGATAATGGACAATCCTAAGCAGCAAAGCGTTAGGTATACAATAGTCAAAGAAGAACCAATATATTTTGAAGGGCTATAAGAATCTAATATTTCACAGGATCAAGTTGAAAATATCAATCAAGAAGTTATCCCACATATGAAGGATCCTATCAATCTAGAAGCTATCACGGTTGAAGATCCACAACAGAGCAGAGAAGGATTAGCACCTTGTTTTCAGGGTAAGACATATCCTATTGCAAGTAAAATTTCTCAAGGATGCATTATCAAGACAAAGGATTAGGCCTACATGAATAGGGTATCTTTGCACTAGTACAAATTATTGGAAATCCTAAGCATCAAGGTCTTGGTTATTCAACAATTAAGGGATCTAAACATATCAGTGACACCTCTATAATACTGGAGGAAACTTTATCTAATGCAAGCATCAACATAGAGAGCGCGAAGAGTCCTTATGATGAAATTTCTACCCACACTACAACTATCCATGTCATGAATCATCATCCACGTATTTTTCCACCCTCTCATTGGGACCAACAACAAGAGAAAAATCTATACCCAAGAAAGGAACAATTTATTGAAGCAAAAGAATTAGAAAAACAAAATGAACAAGAAAGATTCAAATGGATACAAGAGAAAAAGCAAGAAAATCATCCCTATCAAACTCCATTAGTAAAAGAAACTATGGGGAAAAATCAAAAAGGGAAGTTCATCCATCAAAAAAGTCCAGTAATACAAAAGAAAGCTTCAAGAGCGACCTACAAGGTATATCAATACGTTGGTCCCAATCGAATCTCCATATCCACCCATCATTTCTCATCATCCCAAGTTTGGAGAGTCAAAGGTTCCAAACTGTCAACCAATCCATTTAAATATCATATCCCTCAATGCATTTCGCCATCCAAGATATCCAAATCTCACATTAACCATGTGTTGGCAACAACTCTTTATCATAAGGATTCTAAGGGCACTCTATCGCAATGTGTGCATCAAGGTAAGGTTAACTCTAGTATCAACAATGAAGATAAGGATTATCAAGGGATACTTTCAAGCGCTCATATCTGAGCAAAACAACTCCTCCAAGCAAGATATTGTTGGCATGTCATGACAACAACAACAACCATATCAGCACCAAAAGTGTCTACATCAACACCACCAGGTGGTTTAACATGAGAAAAAAATTGTCACCATGATGAAAACCTGGTAAACAAGCCTTTTATGTGGCATCAAAAATCAATCAAAAAAGCAAAAAATCAAGAAAATAGTTAAGAGAAAAACTGTCCTCTAGTGAAAACCACTATGGTGGCACTTTGGACAAGTACCATGATGAAAACCTGGCAAACAGGCATCATGTGTAGAATTGAGCATCTACGTGTGCCATTTCAAGTGGAAGCATCTCAGCCTATCCAGAATAAATCTAATCCATTTTTATCCCAATCCAACGTACCTTGATCTTAACAAATGTTTGGTGTACACTTCACACTAGCTTATGGAAAACATTTTTACATGGGTCACTATCACTGATCCTATCCTATCCAGGATTATCTGAGTCATGAGGCATTGTCCAAAAGGGGAATACTCTATCCAAACAAGCTATCTTATCACAAGATAACCTTGTTAGGGGTCCAAATTTGCACCCTAATTCCAAGCTTTGAATGAACTCAGTAGATTTGGATATAACATGGGACTGCTTTCAGGGTGTGGGTATCCTATTCGAAAGCATACCTCTAGTGATAAGGGTTGGCTTCCCCTTTTGATGTCACATAACTACTAATCTCTGAGGTAAAGGGTAAGAATTGCATGAAAATAAACCTAATAATGAAAATACCTAAAGTGATGCACCAAAACAACTTAGACCTGTGAACACCCTATAACATTCAAATTAATATCATAAAACTCTATTCACACAACTCACTTTCCAATGCAGTTTACATAAATAATTTATAAGGAGGTCTATAAACAGTGCTTTTGAAAGGAGAACAAGGATTTCACAACTAACAACACTACTAAACAACACAACTTATAACCTGTAAAAATACATCTTCTGCTAAACAGATGCCTAAACATGAGATAAGTTTGCAAGGAAAGATAGATTTTCACAAGAAAAACTGATCAATCATTAACAACATACATGAAAAACATGAAATGAGAAGGTAAAAATTCTCTACTTTATTAATTCAAAGTGCTTATTGCATCATAAGTCCACATGAGTTACAATACTGGTCCATGAAAAATAGCTCCAAGAAACAAAGCTATCCTGCTGCTGGAAAGAAAGAACTAGCTCAAAATTCTCAAAATGAACATACTTAAGCAAAAAACCCACCAAAAACCCCTCACACATGTCCATCTAGAAGGTTCTGGTCGGATGTATTAATGAGGCCAAAAAAGAACCTTCTAAAATCACTCCAAAAAGTCCTCCAAACAGTCCAAGGTCAAGCCAAGACCATACTCATGCCAAAAGTATGACAAAATAGCCTCTAAAATATCATATGTTCAATCATTTTGTCTCCCAACTTTGACTCATGCAATATGTGTGTTTTGAAAACACAAGACTCCAAAACGCATTTAAAGATAATAATCTTGATTAAGTGATTCATAATACATCACTTAATCAAGTAATTTTACATTTCAAAGCACAAAATAAGGAGGCCCACCATCAATATGAATTACATTTCATTTGCAAATGAAAATATCAAAGTGATTAACAAAATCACTTAAATGACATTTCAATGTTTTGAAACAAATGAAAAAAGCAATAATGAAATGCAAAAAATTCATTTAAAAGCATTAATAAGGTCTACAAGGCACATGGTTATCTCACCTCTTCTCATTTTGCATTGTAAGGCTACATGTGGGCAATACTCTGACTTGCAAGGCAACGTAAAAGCTCAAAAAACTTGGCCAATATGGCCGACCTCCACACTTCTTGGAAAGCATATTCTCCAAGGCACGTGATGCATGATCAAAAATAAAAGGCATATACACATAACCTAGCACACTCCATATGTTGTATTGTTTGAAGGACTTGGCAATGTTTTGAAAAAAGGGGAAAAACTTAAGGCATAAAATGCCTAAGTCAATAAACATAAGTTCGGCCCCCATTATGTATTAGCACATGTTTCATTTTTTAAAATATGGGAAGAAAAATCCCATCGCCATCGAATAGGGTCAAACCCTAATCATCAAAAGACAAAAGATGTGAAAAACACCATCATTTTGTCGTTGAACATTCTAGAAAATTGATGTTTCCGCCATGGGGTTTGAGTAAACACAAAAAAATAGAGATTTTGGCACTAATTTTGTAGTGATTTCAGGAGGGAAACACATTGAACAATAGGTAAATGGTTTTTGTTGCACAAAATCTCCATTTTTTACCCTTTTGGAGGCCATTTATGAGCTACAGGCCGCGACCATGGACATATTTCTAATCATGTGTTTCATTTTTCTCTTTCTGTTATTGCTTCACTATTCACAACCGTCATGAGAAACTCATGAAGCTCAAATGTAGGCCATTAAAATTCTTTTAAGTTGAGAGAAAAAAAAACAAAAGCTCTGGTAATCCTTTAGTTGACTCCTTGTAGATTTCTGAGCAAAAATGACTCATATTTGTTTCTAGCTTGATGATAGAGCATGAAATGTTTGTTTCCTTTCTGCATTTGCTAATGAAGACACTCCATATTGTTTACCTGTTTCTTTCATGAAGAAAAATGTTTCTTGGTCGCGGCCATGGACAAAAAATAGGGTATTTTTTATATGTAGCTTTGCTTCAGTTGAAATCCCATAATGTCTTTTCTATTTCCTCTATATTAACAAATTTCTTATCAACCCAGATGGGTTTTTGATATGTAGAAGAAAACTGGCTCATGAGCTCAGTCTCCATTTAATGAAATGGGTCTCCTCTATATTTTTGTTCCTTTTTGCAATCTAATTGCAAGACCCCTAAGTGGGTTTCTTGTAGCACCTATATTTCTGTATCTGCAATTTTTGCAAAAGAACCCAAGTGGGGTTTTTATTTTTTTTGAAGAAACTCATATTTTGTTGTAGAAATACAAGTGGGTTTTGTGTTATACCTTCCTTTTCCTTCAATTTGTAGCAATGTTGTATTTCATTTAAAAACCCTAGGTGGGTCTTCCGTATTTTGTAGAAGTAGAGATCTACCCAGCTACGGCCTGTAATAATGCATGAAATGGGTTTTCTTTTGTCATTCCTCTAGAATGTTCTCCATTGTTTAATGCTTTTGCATTAGCCTCTCATGATAACACCAGAGGGGTCTCTTTTAATTTGAAATAAAAACTCAAATTTTGTTGTAAAGTGATTCAATGCCATTGTACAGTGTGGGTATAATTTGAAAGCTCCAATTTGTAGCAAAATTGTGTTTTCCTATGAGCATCTGAATTGGGTTTTGTAAATACACTTCTTTTTCCTGTAGAATGTCTTTGAAAACTAAAACCCCAAATTGTGTTTTCCATTGTGAAGAACCTCCTACATTTGACATTTCCCTTTAAGAGTACCATACTTTGTCCTTTTGATGATACTCGATGAACTTAAAATACTCACTTCCAGTACTGTACATTCTGGTTCTCTAGTAGTTGTAAGTGAATAATGATAGTTTTGATCCAAATCAAAGGCTGACTTGCCTTCAATTATTGATGGGATAGATTTAGCAACCATGTTTACAGTGCTATCTGCAAGATTCAGATCAGACACCACAACTGGTGTCTCCATGAAACTCAAACAAGGAATGCTTTCCTCATTTCTTTGAGGTATAGAGAAATGGTTCACAGTAGGACTTTGAATTGAAAAGAGAATATTAGATGACTCAAGAGCCAACTCATTGCCACCAACATGTTCTATTGAATCCCTTAAAGAATGCAGACCAATGTTGGGTAACTAAGAAAGCACTTGGCCCTCCATATTTAAATCACTTGAACTATCTAGAAGTGAAAGTTTTAGATCAGTTTTAGAAGCACCTTTCACCTTTAGTTCTAATCTTTGAAAAAAAATTAGCTAAGCTCCAGCCCCAGATCTTGATCTTCTTGGTATTTAGTTTTACCAGTATCAAAGTTGGCTTTTGTTCCTGCACAATTTTATCTTTTTCTTATATATATCTGAAGAGCCTTCTTTAGGTTTCAAAAAAAAATTTACATAACCAAAATCTTGACTCTGAACATAGTGTCCTACATGTTGATTTCTTAATGCACTCCATCTGCATCTCTTTTCATTTATGAAGTTCTCACATTTGAGGCTAACTACTCCATCCAAACATGACAAGGATTTTGTACATGGCATTCCCCAATGAGCATTGTTGTAGGATGATGGCACTTGTCCATGACAACCATTTGCATTTTCATGTTGGCCACAATCAGTTGTACTTTTCTGATTTATTTTCATCTTTTCTCTCATTATTATTGCTATAGTGACCATAATGTCTAGACTTAATGGCTAAACATTTTATCTTGCAAATTTTTTTTCTTTTATCATGCACTATTTTTCTAAATTGACTGCTATCCCCATCTACTGTCAGATAACAAATTCTTTCTTTTTCCCTATAGTCCATGTAGCTCATGTCAGGTATGTGATTTTCTGGCTTCTTTCCATCTTTTATGTAACCTTTTGCAAATGTGGGAGAGGACCATAACACAAGTCACTAGCAGATAATGACAACCCCATACTTGTTGGACCTTGTTGTCTTCTAGCATGCATTCATGATTGTATTAATTATTGTTGTCCATTTCATTCCCTTAGGACCACCCCTTGTAGACTCTTCCATAGGTTGCTATCCTATTCACTTGTATCATGAACTCCATAATATTGCTTGCTTTTTTATCATGTGTAACACATAAACTATCTCCTCACTTTGATCCTAGTGGGAAGACACATGTCCCCTATGTCGGTGACCTAAAAGCTCACTGTCCTATGTGATGTTTGGTTGTCCAATAGGGTTAAGGTGAGAGCGGTTTGACAATACTCTGGATTTCTCCTTCATTTATTTAAGAGATGCATAATTGAACTTTATGCACCTATGATTGGACTTGATGCATCTCCAAAATCACTCACTTATTTTTATAAAATGAATCATGGATCCACTTAAGAAGATTGAAAGACATATCCATCAAAATGTGTTGCATCTTTTGAATCTGATAGTGAAAGTTGATCAACTGGTGTGATTCCATATTGATTTAATGCATTTATAACAGGAATATCTTTGATCAAGTTGCTCAATTTCCCATTTCTTTCAAAGCATGCTGAGCTCTACCCTCATGGGAGCCACATTTACCCCACATATTGCATTTAACTAAATCAGAACAATAACAAGACTTGTCCTAAATCTGCACATGAAGCAAACAAGTTAGAAAATAGATACATATTTTGGATGTGTTTGATGCCTTCATTGTTTTCCAGGACATCCAAGGTTTGCATGCTTATTTAATGCACTTATGGATCAGTTTATACATGCATAGGTGGGTGTGTATGTAAGGTTTGAGGTCTTTCATTGCTTAGAGAATTGCTCTAATATCATTGTTTTTCTAGATGCAGGAGCTAGAAGCATTCCGGAGCTGGGAAGGACACAAGCAGCTTATAAATAAAATATTACACTTCATGATTATAAATAAAATATTACACTTGTATACCTATGATTCTCTTTTCTCATTTTCTGTAATTACAACATTGGAATGAAAAAATGTAATCTGTTTCATTTGACAATCTTTTTCCATGCATATTAAACCTAGCAGACTTATGGTTTATTTCTTAAATTTTTAAACGAACAACACAAAAGAATAAGCACTAAACTTGATTTCAGTTGAAAGCTAAAAATTAGGTAGCATTTTTGGCGACATCTACTATATGTTTGTTTGCTAAACATGAGACCAGCTGCCTAAGCTTATCCATTGGGCACAGGGTCACTCAAAAAATTGTACCACTTGAAAACAACATTGCAAATTGTTGTAACTCACTAAACTAGCAAGAGACACTTTGAAAAATTATTGAAAACCCAACAAAAAATGAAAGAAACTAACTAACTGTGCAAAACAGCACTTAGGGAAAACTGCAACTGAAATGAAACTACCCTAGCCTACTCTAACCAGCAAAGAAGCTAGTCAAACGAACCCATTAACTGGTTGGGTGAAATAGTTTCCTTTTCTAAGGAATTTACAATGTTTTCCATGTTGGAAAATAGCTAGAAAAAAAGGGAACATGAATAAAAACCCAACAAACAGCTACAATATCTCTTGAAGAACATATACAATCTTACTAACCTTTTCATATGGAATGTAAACATTCCTATCTAAGGCAGAAAGGTAACTTGAGTGTGCTCTTCCTTAGTTGTACCCTCATGCTTGGGTGCAAGCAATGTATCAATCTTCTTATTGGCCTCCATTCTGGCTAGATGCCTGATTGGGCATCCTCTGGAAAGTGTGAATCCAGAACTTTCCATGTTGGTTTCCTGTAACTCCAAATCATGTTGTTGTTCCTCATCTTGTCCTTGATCTGCTGCTTCAAAGGATGTTGGTTCAACAGCCAAAATTGGGAAAAATGAGGCTTCTTCATGAGCCAAAACAGACTATAGATCATCCCAAAATGAAAATACTTCATGAAACAAAGCTTCATTCTCATATTGATTTTCATGAACCAGCAACTCATCACACAGTTGAACATCAAGTAGCTGTCCCAAATCTTGTGTTGTATCAGGCATATCTTCTTCACTTTGTTCAACAAACGAAGGTAGCCCATCATACCAAAACATATCAGCCTCTTTTTCATCAAGTTTCTTATGTTCATTTATCTCCCCCTACTGGTTGGGACAAGATAGTTCATCCTTATGAGCTATCTCTTTAATCTTATCTTGTTGATTGGAATCATCTGATTCCTGAGATGCAAGATAAAACATGACTGTTTCTTCCACAAAACCAGGAAGCTCATCAAATAAATCAATAATGGATTGATGCTCAAGCTCTATTTCACTTGACATATTGATATTTTCCTGATGCTCCTCACTAGAAGACTGTTCATTATCCAAGATTAAAATGAAAACATCCAAATCATCCCAAAAAATATCCTCATCATTTTGCTCAGTATATTTGATGATAAGAGGATTATCATTTTCCTCAGGACAACATTCTTGAGGGAGGAGAAGACCCTGTTCCTTTGCATTTATCTGTTGTTCTGCAATTACAAGTTCTGTGATTAGAATCTCATCTGCCTGACTATCCACCTATGTACATGAAAACTCATTAGTTCCATAAGCAATGACTTGGGGATCCCCATACTTCTTAGGTTCTAAAATTTGTTGTCCTAAATGACTGGGCTCCTTAGCACACTGTTGAAAATCTTGATTGTCAATTTGAAGATCTAGTTTCTCAAGTTTGACCTCATAAGAGTCTTCCACTTGAGGAAGATCTTCAATCTATTTTCCCATTAGCTCAGCCTCCTCCTATTTGAGCTTCTTCTGCTGTAGTCGGTAACATGCTATGTCTAAATGCAATGGGTTTACCTTGTTGATCCTCTCCATGAGGATTAAGTCATTCAGATCAATGGGTTGCTCTTGAGGGATGATGGACTGATTGTCTATAGGTACTACATTCTCTTGCATTGAATGGAACCCTCTGAAACCTAGAATCTCAGAATGAGAAGACTCACTAGGGGATTCTAGAGGCTGATTTTGCCTAAAGCTCGCAAACTTGTACTTGGGAACTTCTTATTTGGAAAATTTTAGCCTCATTTTTGCATCCTTTGTAGCAAGTTGTTGGGTAAGATTCTCCTCCAATTGCTTCTTTTTGGCCTCCAATTCCTACTCATTTGTCTAAGCTTGGTAAAATTCTTGTTCCTGCTGCAAATCACATTCCTATTGACATTCAAGGCTATAATCCTGTGAGCAATCATAGGCTGGACAAACCAATCATTCTTGTTGCATATTCAATTCACTCTTTCTAAACTACTCTTCAAGAAACATGTTTCTTATCCTCAACCTTAGGTCTGGATTGTGGATTTGTTTGAGCTTATCCTCAAATTTTTGAAACTCTTGAAGCTGATCATAGGTATTGATCTGCTAATTGCTAGAAAAATGGTGGCATTGGGATTGATCTTGAGCATACACTGATTTCCATGATGGTTGAGCAGGGGTGGGAGGGTGGCAAACTTATGGAGAATATTGGTAATCTCCTGTAGCAAAGGTATTTCAACTAAAAACAATTGCATGCTCATTTTGATATGGTTGGTAATTGGGTATATGAGTAGCATTTTCGTTAAATGAGGGATGATAGAAGATGTCGTCAAAAAATTTAGACATATTGGAGCATTCATAGAAGTTGGAAATTCATTAAAATTTCTTGTAAAGAAAGAAAACCAGGTCTGAGTTTTCTGAAAACAAGAACATACCAGCACTTTGTCTACCTGAAACCAATTTTTATTCTTTCGAAGTCGCCAGGTATGTAAAGAAAATTCCTCCAAAAGGCTGAAACTACTGTTGTACATACCAAACAGCAGCAATAAAATGCATAAAAATGAACTGAGAAGCAATTCACTGTTCCACCAAGCGTGCCAAAACTGTTAGGGGTCCAAATCTACACCCTAATGCCAAGCTTTAAATGAACTCAAAAAATTTGGATGTAACATGGGACTGCCTTCAGGTTGTGGGCATCCTATTCAAAAGAAGACCTCTAGTGATAAGGGTTGGCTTCCCCTTTTGATGTCACCTAACTACTAATCTCTGAGGTAAAGGGTAAGAATTGCATGAAAATAAACCTAATACTAAAAATACCTAAGGTTATGCACCAAAACAACTTAGACCTATGAATAGCCTATCACATTCAAATTAATATCATAAAACTTGATTCACACAACTCACTTTCCAATGCAATTTATGTTGGAAACAAGCAACATTGAGAGGGGGGGTGAATCAGTGTTGTGCAAAAATTCAATTTTATTATTCTATCATTGAACTTACTTAACCATTCAACAAAAGAAACATGCATCAACAGAAAGAAAATAATCACTACCCCATAACACCAGAATTTTTACATGGAAACCCTATTAGGGGAAAAACCATGGTGGATGGCCAATCCACAATATAATATGAGTATACCCAAGATGAGAAGTACAAAATGGGAATGCACTTGCATTCAGGCTCACTTCCTAGAGCCCCCTGCTCAAAATGGATGGGCTCACTGCCCTACAATGATTTGGAATAGATCCAAAAGAGTGAATTGATGAAATAGCATCTACTATACCTGATTACAGTTCCTGTTAAGCTCTATGGATAATCTTATGTCCTTCTGACTGATCCAACAATTTTGCTTTGCTCTGCACAACTCGCACTGCAACAATCTTAATGCACAAGTGAAACTATGCATAATCTCCTAATCTCCCTTCTGATGTTCGCTATCCACCACCACACTTCTCTTTCTCATGCACCAAATGATATATCAAATCTCTTATATATATCTGCATCTAGAAATTAAGTCGCTATAGGTCAGCCTTAATAAAACTTGGAAATATTATCAATTGTTAGCCCAAATCATGAACAATTTTGATGCACACCCATACAAGTCACCTAGACTATAGCTTGGACCCATAATTAAATGTTTGAACATAAAAACAATTTAAATAATTACTCTCTATACATCCACAACACGCCACATTCACTGAGTCAGCCACAAAGAGCAAATAATTAGAAAACATCCTACCGAACCTCCAAGCTCATACAATAGTTAATGCAACACCACAAAATTTAGTAATAAGATAACATACATGCTCAAGAAGCAATCCTAGGGATCCACAACTCAAAATGATGATCTGGTGAAGTAGATAGATTAATTGACTGACTGAATACCCTGTTCTTCAAGTATTATATCCGTAACACACAGTATTACAATTTATCTGCCGGTATGACTAGATATTGATCTGCGGACCATGGAAATTACTTTAGTTGCCATCAATGACAACACCAGAAGCCATATTCCAATATTTTACATAAATAATTTATAAGGAGGTCTATAAACAATGCTTTTAAAAGGAAAACAGGGGTTTCACAACTAATAGCAATACTAAACAACACAGCTTATAACCTGTAAACATACATCTTTTGCTAAATAGATTCTTAAACATGAGACAAGTTTGCAAGGAAAGATAGATTTTCACAAGACAAACTGATCAATCATTAATAGCATACATGAAAAACATGAAATGAGAAGGTAAAAATTCCCTAATTTATTAATTCAAAGTGCTTACTGCATCATAAGTCCACATGAGTTACAATACTACTCCATGAAAAATAGCTCCAAGAAAAGCTATCCTGCCGCTGGAAAGAAAGAAATAGCTCAAAATGCTCAAAATGAACATATTTAAGATAAAAACCCACCAAAAACCCCACACACATGTCCATCTAGAAGGTTGTGTTTAGATGCAATAATGAAGCCAAAAAAGAACCTTCTAAAATCACTCCAAAAAGTCCTCCAAACAGTCCAAGGTCAAGCCAAGACAATACTCATGCCAAAAGTATGACAAAACAGCCTCTAAAATAGCATATGTTCTTCAAAAATAGTCAAATACCTCACCCTCACACTCTCCTCATGCCTGCAGTTCAATCATTTTGTCTCCCAACTTTGACTCATGCAATATGTGTGTTTTGAAAACACAAGACTCCAAAGGGCATTTAAAGATAATAATCTTGATTAATTCATTCATAATACATCACTTAATCAGGTCATTTTACATTTCAAAGCACAATAAGGGGGGCCACCATCAATATGAATTACCTTTCATTTGCAAGTGAAAATATCAAAGTGATTAACAAAATCACTTAAATGACATTTCAATGTTTTGAAACAAATGCAAACAAAAATAATGAAATGCAAAAAATGCTTTTAAAAGCATTAATAAGGTCAACAAGGCACATGGTCATCTCACCTCTTCTCATTCTGCATTGTAAGGCTACATGTGGCCAATACTTTGATTTGCAAGGCAACGTAAAAGCTCAAAAAACTTGGCCAATATGGCCGACCTCCACACTTCTTGGAAAGCATATTCTCCAAGGCACATGATGCATGATCAAAAATCAAAGGCATATACACATAACCTGGCACACTCCATATGTTGTATTGTTTGAAGGACTTGGCAATGTTTTAAAAAAAGGGGAAAAACTTAAGGCATAAAATGCCTAAGTCAATAAACATAAGTTCGGCCCCCATTATGTATTAGCAAATGTTTCATTTTTTAAAATATGGGAAGAAAAATCCCATCGCCATTGAATAGGGTCAAACCCTAATCATCAAAAGACAAAATATGTGAAAAACACCATCATTTTGTCATTGAACATTCTAGAAAATTTATGTTGCCGCCATGGGGTTTGAGTAAACACAGAAAAATGGAGATTTTGACACTAGTTTTGTGGTGATTTCATGAGGGAAACACATCGAACAGCAGGTAAATGGTTTTTGTTGCACAAAATCTCCATTTTTTACCCTTTTGGAGGCCATTTCTAAGCTATAGGTCATGGCCATGGACATATTTCTGATCATGTGTGTCATTTTTCTCTTTCTGTTGTTGCTTCACTATTCACAGTTGTCATGAGAAACTCATGAAGCTCAAACGGATGCCATTAAAATTCTTTTAAGTTGAGGGAAAAAAAAAACAAAAGCTCTGGTAATCCTTTAGTTGACTCCTTGTAGATTTCTGAGCAAAAACGACTCATATTTGTTTCCAGCTTGATGATAAAGCATGAAATGTTTGTTTCCTTTCTGCATTTGTTAATGAAGACACTCCATATTGTTTACCTATTGCTTTCATGAACAAATTTTTTTCTTGGCCACGGCCATGGATAGAAAATAGAGTTTTTTTTATATGTAGCTTTGCTTCGCTTGAAAGTCCCATAATGTCTTTTCAATTTTCCTTTGTATTAGCTAATTTCTCATCAACCCATATGGGTTTTTGGTATGTAGAAGAAAACTGGCTTGTGAGTTGGGCCTCCATTTAATGAAATGGGTCTCCTTTGTATTTTTGTTCCTTTTTGCAATCTAATTGCAAAATCCCTAAGTGGGTTTCTTGTAGCACCTATATTTCTATATTTGCAATTTTTGCAAAAGAACCCAAGTGGGGTTTTTTTATTTTTTGAAGAACTTAGATTTTGTTGTAGAAATACAAATGGGTTTTGTGTTATACCTTCCTTTTCCTTCAACTTGTAGCAATGTTGTACTTCATTTAAAAACCCTAGGTGGACCTTCCATATTTTGTAGAAGCAAAGATCTACCCAGCTACATCCTGTAATAATGCATGAAATGGGTTTTCATTTGTCATTCCTCTAGAATGTTCTCCATTGTTTAATGCTTTTGCATTAGCCTCTCATGATAAACCCAGATGGGTCTCTTTTAATTTGAAAGAAAAACTCATATTTTGTTGTAAAATGATTCAATGCCATTATACAATGTGGGTATAATTTGAAAGCTCCAATTTGTAGCAAAATTGTGTTTTCTTGTGAGCATCTGAATTGGGTTTTGTAAATACACTTCTTTTTCCTGTAGAATGTCTTTGAAAACTAAAACCCCAAAGTGGGTTTGTCATTGTGAAGAACCTCCTGCATTTCACATTTCCCTTTAAGAGTACCATACTCTATCCTTTTGATGATACCTAATGAACTCAAAATACTCACTTCCAGTACTATACATTCTAGTTCTTTAGTAGTTGTAAGTGAATAATGACAATTTTGATTCAAATCAACGGTTGAATTGCCTTAAATTATTGATGGGATAGATTCAACAACAATGTTTATAGTGTTATCTACAAGATTCAAACTAGACACCACAACTGGTGTCTCCATGAAACTCAAACAAGGAATGCTTTCCTCCATTCTTTGAGGTATAGAGAAATGGTTCACAATAGGACTTTGAATTGAAAAGAGAATATTAGATGACTCAAGAGGCAACTCATTGCCACCAACATGTTCTATTGAATCCCTTCAAGAATGGAGACCAATGTTGGGTAACTGAGAAAGCACCTAGCCCTCCATATTTAAATCACTTGAACTATCTAGAAGTGAAAGTTTTAGATCAGTTTTAGAAGCACCTTTCACCTTTAGTTCTGATCTTTGAGAAGTTTTTAGGTAAGCTCCAGACACAAATCTTGATCTTCTTGGTCTTCAGTTTTACCAATATCTTTTTATAATATATATCTAAAGACCCTTCTTTAGGTTTCAAAATTGTTTTTACATAACCAAAATCTTGACTCTGAACATAGTCTCCTGTATGTTGAGTTCCTAATGCACTCCATTTGCATCTCTTCTCATTTATAAAGTTCTCACATTTGGGGCTAACTACTCCATCCAAACAGAACAAGGATTTTGTACATGGCATTCCCCAATGAACACTGTTGTAGGATGATGGAACTTCTCCATGACAACTATTTGCATTTTCATGTTGGCCACAATCAGTTGTACTCTTCTGATTTATTTTCATCTTTTCTCTCATTATTATTGCTATAGTGACCATAATGTCCAGACTTAATGGCTGAACATTTTATCTTACAAAATTTGTTTCTTTTATCATGCACCTTTTTTCTAAATTGACTGCTAACCCTATCTACTGTCAGATAATTAATTTTTTCTTTGTCCCTACAGTCCCTACAGCTCATGTCAGGTCTGTGCTTTTTTGGCTTGTTTTCATCTTTTTTGTAACCTTTTACAAATGTGAGAGAGCACCATAACACAGGTCACTAGTAGATAATGACAACCCCATACTTGTTGGACCTTGTTGTCCTGTAGCATGCATTCATGACTGTATTCATTGGTGTTGTCTATTTCATTCCCTTAGGACCACCCCTTGTAGACTCTTACTTAGGTTGCTATCCTATTCACTTGTATCATGACCTCCATAACAATGTTTCTTTTTTATCATGTGTAACACATAAATTGTCTCCTCACTTTGATCCTAGTGGGAAGACACATGTCCCCTATGTCGGTGACCTAAAAGCTCACTGTCCTATGTGATGTGTGGTTGTCCAATAGGGTTAACGTGAGAGCGGTCTAACAATACTCTGGATTTCTCCTTCATTTATTTAAGAGATGCATAATTGAACTTGATGCATCTCCAAAATCACTTCTTTTTATAAAATGGATCATGGATCCACTTAAGAAGATTGAAAGACATATCCATCAAAATGTGTTTCATCTTTTGAATCTAATAATGAAAGTTGATCAACTGGTGTGATTCCATATTGATTTAATGCATTGATAACATGTATATCTTTGATCAAGTTGCTCAATTTCCCATTTCTTTCAAAGCATGTTGAGCTCTACCCTCGTGGGAGCCACATTTATCCCACATGTTGCATTTAACTAAATCAGAACAGTAACAAGACTTGTCCTAAATCTGCACAGGAAGCAAACAAGTTAGAAAATAGATGCATATTTTGGATGTGTTTGATGACTTCATTATTTTCTAGGACATCCAAGGTTTGCATGCTTATTTAATGCACTTACGGATCAGTTTATACATGCATAGGTGGGTGTGTATGTAAGGTTTGAGGTCTTTCATTTCTTAGAGCATTGCTCTAATATCATTGTTTTTCTAGATGCATGAGCTTGGAGCATTCTGAAGCTAGGAAGGACACAAGCAACTTGGGGCAGCAGCAGCAGGGCAAGAGGGAAACTTCACAACCAGTCATTCTCAGGAAATGACTTGTCTCCACTCTTATATGCACATTTTGTTTTACTTATTCATGTATAAATTGCTTCTTTATTTTCATTGGATAAGTAAAGTTCATCCCTTGACTTGTGAGGGACATGTACACTTCATGATTATAAATAAAATATTACACTTTTATACCTATGATTCTCTTTTCTCATTTGTTTTAATTGCAACATTGGAATGAAAAAATGTAATCTATTTCATTTGACAATCTTTTTCCATGCATATTAAACCTAGCAGACTTATGGTTTATTTCTTAAATGTTTAAATGAACAACACAAAAGAATAAGCACTAAACTTGATTTCAGCTGAAAGCTAAAAATTAGGTAGCATTTTTTGCGGCATCTACTATATGTTTGCCTGCTAAACATGAGACCAGCTGCCTAAGCTTATCCATTGGGCACGGGGTCATTCAAAAAATTATACCACTGGAAAACAACATTGCAAATTGTTGTAATTCACTAAACCAGCAAGAGACACTTTGAAAACTTATTGAAAACCCAACAGAAAAAGAAGCAAACTAACTAACTGTGCAAAACAACACTTAGGGAAAACTGCAACTAAAATGAAACTACCCTAGCCTACTCTAACTAGCAAAGAAGCTGGTCAAACAAACCCATTAACTGGTTGGGTGAAATAGTTTCCTTTTCTAAGGAATTTACAATGTTTTCCATGTTGGAAAATAGCTAGAAAAAAAGGGAACATGAATAAAAACCCAGCAAACAGCTGCAATATCTCTTGAAGAACATATACAAGCTTACTAACTTTTTCATATGGAATTTAACACTACTGAATTTGACACCATTTTCCGACGGACGTTCGTCATTCGTTTGACAAATCTTTGTCGGACAAGCGACGAAATGACGAAAATATTTTCGTCACTCTTTTTTCGTCAAAAGGCCGACGACAAATTAAACGTCGAAATAACGGCACAAATTCGTCAGTCGTCGGCATCATAAAATGACTCGGACTCTCGTCAGAATATCGATGAAAACATCGTGTATCCACCTAAAAATTACACCAAAAGTTCATCGCCATTTCGACAAAATGGGCAAGGAGTAGCGTCGAAACAACAACAAATGTTTGTCACCATTTCGATGAAATGGGTAAGGAGTAGCATCGAAACAACACCAAAAAAAATTTGAAAGTGCAATGAAATGGGAAAGTAGTAGCGTCGAAACAACACCAAGAGTTCGTCGAAATTACAATGAAATGGGCAAGGAGTAGCGTCGGAAGAACACCAAAATTTTGTCGAAAGTGCGACAAAATGGGCAAGTAGTAGTGTCGAAACAACACCAAATGTTTGTCGAAATTGCGACGAAATGGGAAAGGAGTTACAACGAAACCTTCGTCACAACTATAGCAACTTCGTCGAACCTTTTCAGCGATTCGTCGATGGGTTTCATCGAAATTGTGACGAAGCAATGCAATTTTTTGTTTAAAAAAATATTCGTGGAAATGTACCATCGCGGAGACTGACGACTGATCATACATACAAACTGCATATTGGTTTGATGCTTCAAACGATGCATTTCTTATATTGAAAAGTGCATTACCTTATTGAGCTTCTCTTTGTTTCGAGAATAGTTTAATATTCTCTACTTAATAGGGCCAACTACGTGACGGTGGAAGCTCATTTGGCCCCTCCCCCCCCCCCTCACATCACTCTCAATTTCCCATACCCAATCATATAACATTAATCATTCATTCATCCATTAATAAAATATAACATTCATTCATCCATTAATAACATATAACATCTATTCATAAACATATAAATATCTATTAATTACATATTCACATTCAT